>JAQGBY010000046.1:0-78728 GCA_034698785.1 Mycogona germanica
TCATCACCGGACACTCTGGAGCTTTCATACCACTCTTTTAGTTTTGAAAGCTCCAGAGTGTCCGGTGATGAGTGGGTCGGTCATGTAATAAATAAAAATACAACTAATATTGACATTCATACCACTCTTTTAGTTTTGAATGTCAATATTTAAAAAAAAAATCTTTTAACAATGAATTAAGCAATAATTTTCGAAAATTACAAAATTAAAAAAAATCCAATTCTTGAATTGGCAACAACACGTTATTTCGTAGAGACGCGCATCGCGTTTCCCACTGAATGCGAGCCGCCTTTAGCGAAATCACAAGCAGCTGCCCCTGAGAAATGTATAAGCGAGCAATCACACAGAACCTAAACCTGCTTCACGTCACATGAGTTCGTTGAATTTGGACCCAATTGATACTGGATCGGTTTATCTCTCGAACCTTGTCGTCAACCACGCCACCAACAACAAATACTGGTTAACATCATCTGTTATAGTTTTCCGATGTTAGCCCAACCAATTGGCGACCATTTTTTATTTTTCAGTAAGGCAGCAAACCAAAAATCTGCGAAGTACTAAACAGCACCAACGAGTTGTTAGATCTAGAGACTAGAGACACCAGTCTCTCACTAACAACTGATGACGCTGACACAAATCAATAGTGATGCCGCTGGTCGACTGCACAGTACTAAATTAAGATTCAAATGCTAGGCGACATACCGGCATTTTGTCAGCGTGATTCCGCGTCATTGTTTAAATACACTAATCCAAATGTGTATCCCCATTAGTAGACCAAACAGCTATTTGACCGCCATCATTTACCTGATGAACACAATGGCTGATGTCGTCTACCACATTCGATTATCCCCCCCCTCCCTTGTCCTATTCACCACCACCACCTCCATGTATTTCCCACCACCCACCAATGATCTAATCGGAGCTGCCAGACCGCATCTCATTGAAAGCGCGCATTAGTTTCTTGATTATCGATGATGAGAGGAACATCGGCAATAAGTACAGACGAAATGCGAGGCTCATGTCGTCGCGTCAAATGGGGGAAAACCAGCGACATTGACAAAGCACCCCGGCATGTTTAATTAATGATTTGATGTTCAGAGTATCATCGCAGTGGGGACACGAATGCTCTCGCGTCTCTAGGCATTCAGGCTCAATTTCTCAAGACCCGCGAACCGAAGCCAAACACGTATTTCCAGAGTTTGTTTCAACTATCGAAACTCCACGAATTACTCGACTAGGATGTTCATTTTTCGACTAATTTAGACGACGGTTTAGAAATACGCAGGTACCTATTAGAGAGTTTTCGGAAAAGTTATTCTGAACGTGGTGACATCCCTTATTTAGACAAGACGGACTCTTTTTAACACGCAGAAATTGATGTCGTCACATCGAAACAGTCGTTCGTGTCGACTAGCGCAACAAACTGACTCTTAGAAATGATCAAGACAACTTTGAACGTTGGAGCACATTAAGCACTAAACAAAAAAATATGTTCGAACGTTACTGGCATTTTAAAATTCCTTCTTAAGAATCGTTTACATAGATAAGGAAACTATGATTTTAGTTCGTACACATGTACCCTAAATAAATGAGCTCCTACACCTTACGCAATCAAGAATCTCAAGAGTTAAAATACGGACCAGGGTCTCGAGAACAGAGAACAAACACAACATCTATTTATTTATTTATTGACTGTACATATTAATGTAGTTAGAGTCTTGCAACAACTGTATTTTTTATTTGGACCATATCAAGAAATATATTTTGACTCCAAAAGTAGCGCATGCGCACCAGGATTTTTAAACGTAGAGAAACGAGAACATCCTTTGATAAATAAAATATACATTGTATGAGCGAAGAAAATAAAAACTCCTAAACGGAAAATCGTGTTAACCCGCTCACAAACAATTTTTTCTTCTAGAAAGTGCCATTTTGAATAAGTCATACGATAGATTGAGTAATCGATATACGAGAAGGAGCACTTTGAGATAGAGGTTGGGCATCATGGAGTCTCGGAGTTTTGCTGTAGTCTGCTTGCCCGGATAACCATGTGGTGTAGAAGAGAAGGCCATCTCCTCCCTTTCCCCCCATAGTTCCCTCCGTATCCAATCTCTCGAAAATCATCTTGACATCCAATAAAAATAAACGAATGCTTGAAGTGGCCAGTCAATAAAAACAAAAACCATTTTCTATACATGTACTGACCGAGGTATCCTCACCACCATCCTTAGGCTATTCTGTGCCGTATCCATCCTTCCTCCACTGCGTAAGTCGCAAATAAAGTTTCTCGAAATAAATATTATTTGACCGGCAACCTCCATCACCACCCCCTCAATAAGGGGGAGGAGAGGGCTGACCCACCAGTCTCTAATCCCCTTCCAAGCGCCTCATCGAAGTAGAAGTGGACTCGATATTGAATTTCCAATAGAAACCGGACATCAAAAAGGGACAACAACCTTCCGAATTTTGTATTAATATTTTCATTGGGTTGATGTATTGTAGATCTCTAACATAAGAGAAAAAAATTGAGGTCAATGAGTGTTGAACTAATTTGGCGAACGAATCCATAACGAACAAATTTTTAATTAAAATTCTAACAACATATAAAAACAGAAATCGGCGTTTCAATAAATGAGCAATGCTCATGGAAAGCGTTTCGTAAACCGCAACTTCAAAATTATGGTCGCCGGGATTAACACCAGGTGGCGCTCATTTAGTCATTTGAAAAGAGATTGCAATTGTCGCCGCTAGAGGCAAACCCCAGTTAACTTTTAGGATCACCGAACTGGAGAAACTGCAACGTACCAACTGTTTATCTATAAAAGGCCATTCTTTTGAAATTAAATTTGTACGAAATGACAGAGAAACATTCATTCGTTTTGAGACTAATCGCTGCTCATGGTATCCTAGGAATCCATACTTCGACACGACTGACCCAATAACAGAAGACTAACCCTCACACCATCTACGCCATCCACTTCTTTGCCTCGCACGGCCAGCACAAGAAGAAAAAGGTCCACACGGCAAGACATCATGATGCCCGTGATGTGATGATGAACACGGCACATACAGTGTACATACACCGAATACTCCGAGACCAAACGACAACAACGATGTCTGCGACACCACGTATTAATCAGTCTTAATACGAAAGAAAAAAATCATTATTTTTATGACCCACCGGCAATATACTGTATAGGTAGCAGGGCATCCCGTATACAGAATACACTAGAGATGGGGAACAAGTGTCTAGGATGAGTACACGCGTACGATGACGCTGCTGATATAGAACCCACTAGCCCTATTTTGCGCCTCCTGAGAACGTCGGTGCATGGAACGCTCGGTGAGATTACCCCCAAAGAAATGGCACGAAAATGTATTGATTGGGTTCGTGGCCCCAAGACGAGAAACCGCTACAATTTCATGGATATCCTCGCGTGACCCGGGAAAATGGGAGCAAGAAAAGACGATCGCGAGGTCGAAACTATTCGCGATAAACCGATGCCGTCAAGTACACCAAGTGGGTTCCACATATTTGAAAATAAAACGCCAATGGAAAATAGTCATTTGGCACGAAATGTAGCGTCGGGCTCTCGCTGCACACCTAACGGCATAAGTTTCCACTGAATGCATGAGATTTAAGAATCCTTAACTTTGGGCTCAATCCTATATAATAAAGCACAGCTTGTGAGAAACGGAAATATACAGTTGTACTCGCCCACCACTAGAGGGCATCATCATGGACGAGCAGCAGTGATCGCTTAGCCGGTTGTGTGCTAATACAAAAAAGAAACCCAGAGCAGTTCGAGCATTGGTCGTAGTGGAAAGACGACTTGTGATGTGACGTTACCGGGTTCGATTCCCGGCGCGGGCTCAAGTTAATTCGATCGCAGGTCGTTGCTCCCATCGTCACTAAACAGTTGAACGTTTTTGGTTGGCGACCTTCATAGTGCTGTGCATCCTTCATATTGCATCGGAGGGCCTCAGAAGGATGTAGGCCAATATTGGGCTAGGGGGCGGTGCGGTTCCGCCCCCCCCCCCACACACGCAAAGCCTCCAGACGCGGTCGCGCGCTCTCATATTATATACCTTAACAATCGCATTATTCCCCAGCAACGATTATACCCCGTATTTTCGGCGAAGCGCACGGGCACAGCGATATAGAGAGAGCTTCCGTGCCGTCCACGGGCAAACCCGGAGCGCGCACGACGGCAAATAAGCAATTTTATAGCAATAAACTATAAATTGTTTAACCACTAACTTAATGAGACTTTATAAAGGGCCATAAATATACACATAAAACGGCTTAATAAATGGCTCTCGGCGAAGAAAACAGTTGTTGGGGCACGTTTGGAGCCGCCGCCATCGCGTCGACGGTGCGCTTGGGGTGTATCGGCCCTCTCATCACGCTGACTGCCAAATTGCTGTTAGCCCAAATCGAGATTAGAGGCGTCTCTCCCTAGGTACAGGGTGTCTGCCCAACACAGTCGACACAGGCAACGTTAAACCAAATATACTGAATACATCAACCACCTGGAAGGTGCTTCTGAAGAAATCTCATTAATCGTCGAATTAAGATATCGTTAATTTTTTTAAAGATCCCAACCAGCATCTTAAACGATGGTACGTATTTAAGGACGCTCAAATGATCTCGAAAAGCGTTGTCGGATAATTATTAAATTAAGATACATTTTACAGGATCTGCGTTTGTACTCACATTTGCATTTAATTGACAAATGCAGTGTTACTCATCATTTCATGAAGATCGGCAGATTACGTTTTCATGATTATTAATTAACTTTTGGTGAATCGTGTTGATTTCCCCAACCAATCCAAGAAATATTAAATGTTCCAGACGCCATTCGTCGGGAAGTGAACTCGCGCTTGTGCATACACAAACAAGAATTAGATAAGAGCCATAACAATCAGGTTCTCCATCAAAAGTGAGCAAAAGATCAAAGAGATAAACAAATTTTGTTGCCTCATCAATTCCGCTTTGTGACTTCCACATAAGATACACCCGGCCACGAAGATGAGCGAGGGGGGGCCTAATTAAGTGGCACCAATTAAGATCATCAGGCCACTAGACTGTGTTGACGTTGAACTCACAAATCCAATGACAACCTAAACACACCGTAGACGTTTGTGTTGACCCGACGTACGCGTTCCGAAAATGTATAAGCATTAAATCTTCTTACGAGAACACAAGACAAGAAATTGTCGTGAAAAAAATTCTTAGCTTAATTGAAAATGCCCCCGAAAAAAAAGACTATTACACGAAACTATACATACTCATGCATTACGATCACAACTACTTACTTATGGACAATTAATCCGGTCGCATTTTTCGAAACGACGTAATTACTCATTGATAGAGCGGCATTGGTAATCAAAAGCGCATCGCAAACATGTAAACTAATCACGAAGAGCTTTACAAACGCGGTGAAGTGAAGATTATAGCTCGAACAGGAAAACACTCATCCGGTATTCGCTGGGTAAATGTACTACGAGTAATTAATGCACGTAAACGTTGGGATTGCCGAGATTTGCAGTTTAATGGTAAACGCATTAACCTGTTTGGACGCCAACCCTTTTAAGTTGAACTTGATGTGTTTGTTAGTCATGAACTCCTTATCCCCATTCGCTTTTATGGACTTCAACCGATTACATAACCCCCTTAATGGCGTCCTCCCCCCACTCACGGAGCTCTTGACAGACCACCCATTTGAGTTTCAGCTAAAGACAATAAATATCCAGCTTTAAATTCGCATTCTGAAATTCCAGTATGGCCTTTGTGCATGACAAGTTTTGGTTTCTTTTGGTGGCGTTTGAAGTTAAGTTGTGTCTCTAATTGCAACAGTTGCAATTTGTCGTCACCTAGCAGAATGATGATTCCACTTGCATTTGGAAAATAAAGCCCACCACGACTGATGAAACGGTTTAAAAATTAATGGAGCTACTAGACTGAAGAATGGCGTTGGGTGAAAAATAGTTCCGCCAACTGTCAGGAGGACAGCGTCCTCACGTTCGGTAAACGATTTTTTTTTGTGAAAAAACATTGAAGAAAAAAAATGCTGGTTGTTTTCAAAAGCAGAAAATGGTTTTCCCCCCTGCTCATGATTCTGATAGTTGTGGCGTCACGCATAACGTTGTCGCCATTGCTCGGCCTTTCGGATTTTTGTTTGGTCTCGGGGACGGGGGTTCGCCACCCGAGCGAGTGTTGGGGGCACGCGTCTGGGCCGACACGAACGCCGAAATAGCTTTGAGGGTGTCCACCGCCCAAACTGCCGTCAAAATCCATCCTCGCCTTCGTCCATCATTCGCGCGCGCCTCATTTATCAAAAGAAAAATATCATTCCCCACCAACCCCAAACCCCTACTCCGTGCTCGTTTCTGGTATCCACAGTTTCAACCGACGACAGCCCTCCCGTGACGCCAGATCAAAAAAACTATTAAAATACGCTACACCAGCAGCACTGACATAATGACCTTACGGGGAGCAAATCAAATCCCTTGAAAAATATGAGAACGATATCGTTTCGTCCAAGTGCTACCAAATCAAAATTTTAAAGCCCGAAACCACTTGTTTCGCAACAAATTAAAATGTCACGGCAAACAGCAAACGACAAATCAATGTTGGTCTCAATCAGTTCCTGAGGTTCCTCATGTAAACACCGCATTTATTGCGGTTTTGATGCATTCATGCGTCCATCCAGCAAATGAAGTTCACCACTAGGTCTTAACAGTTCGAGCAACCGGCAACCACGAGGAATGCATTTCTCTGATATATACATGTATATTCTATACAGATGCAGTGCCTAGGAACAGCTCGCTTGGCAAGAGACACAAAGGCACTTAGAAACCCTAGTAGCATATTCTGCCCACTCTCAAATTGTTTGAATAAGATGTTTGTTTGCTGCTGCTGCCCCTCGCCTGTTCTGTTTTACTTAGTCTCGTCTTTCTCGTAGGAGCGTTATGGCGTAGCGCAAAATCCGGAATTCCATCCATCCACCCCCCACCTAAACCTCCTCTACAGATTCCTCAACGGCTCCACCCCACCCACCACCACCACCATCTACCACAGAAGCATTTCCCCATTTATCCATCTTCCTTAGCCGGCCTCATCACAGCAATCGCCATCTCCTGTAGCATTTTCATACATTTCATATCTACCCCAAGACCGTCATTCTGAATGAATCATCCTTAAGAATAATAATAATCGTGAATCATATCTGTTAACGATATTTATCACCGACAGAATCCGGATTAATAATGTGCTCGGCCAGTTTCAGGAGACTTCTACGCGATTTACTGCTACTTGAAAATGTCACATTGTTTTATGGTAGTTTGAGGTTGAACAGACGCGATCAATGCGCAGGGGGTCCCAGGATTCCAGGAGGTTCCACAAGATATAGGCTTATCCGTTTGGCGTGAATCGATCGCGAATTGACGAATCGAATTCGATCATTCCTTATTGACGAAAGCCTCTCCAATTACAACGAGTCGCATCGACAATCAAAGACTAGCAGTAAAAAAAGCTATATAAGAAAAATAAAATTCCTACTCTAGCTAAGAACAGAACATGAACTCTTGGGAGTCCTCGCCCAATTACAAGATGACTACTAATTTAATTGAAACAATTGAGAGTCACAAAATTCGCAACAAAAACCAGAAAACATTTAAAGAATAACATCTAGTATACACCTCGCGCACGAAAATGACGTCACATTTTCCCTGCTCACAGTCCTCAATGTTATCCTCAACGGGGTCCGATACTCGAGACCATCCACCCTCGTCCAATTTATATTATAAGAGAGCGTGGACGTGAATATACCGAGGTTCCTGACCACGCACGGAGTATTTATGGCACTGACGAACGAAAATTGAATCGGTCAAGGGTGGGGACGTGACGTAATCCGGCCTTAATGACAACCAACTCTGGCCTCCACCTAAGGGCGGCGGTGTGTTGGTGTTGGTGGTGGTCGCGCAGGGCATCTAGAAAAGTGGAAGGAACAGGAAAAGAAATCGGAGGCGATAAAAAGCTGCCAGCTGACAATAATAAAAACGGGAAAGAGAGCTTACTGACCTCCACGAAGGTGCTGTTACTGCTGCTGACAAGAGGAGGAACGAGAAAAATTGTTGCCTCTTACGAAGATCAATGCAGGCAATCTGTCAAAAAAACAACCCTGAAGAGTGCAGATATATTCCTCCCGCGCTATCACACCGTCGACCAGTGTCTTTTCAGAAAGGAATAACGCTCGTCCGGGGAAACAGCCCAGGGTATGGTTTCCCGACGAATCTTCGGAGCCCTGTGATTGGCTGATTTCATGACGTTTCGCAACTTCGAAAGCAAAACGTCACCAAATCAGCCAATCACAGAGCGCCGAAGATTTCTCTTCGCGACGAAGATTCGTCGAGAAACGACACCCAGGACACACCCCAAACTGAAACACATTTTCTTAAAACAAAGTTATACTGAATTCCTAATATTTGCTGTGTTGCTCTATACAAATTTTAAAACAATTCATCACATTCACAAACTGAAACAAAATCCATTCTTCGCGTCCATAGCTCATTTCAAAATTGGGGCTTCGGAAACCAATCTTTGCCCAGGGCGAACTGGTCATTAGAGAAATCCCTACCGTTAGCTCGCTTGGCGGATTATATAAATGGACGTTACGGTGAACATCAGTCAACCTGTGACGAAACCATAAATAGATAACGGGCGCATAGAAACAATGATACTTAGTCACAACCTATATAAGGGTGTCGTATTACTTCAGCACAAATCCAAGCTTCGTTATTTATGACCGCAGATAAATTCAATGTCCATTTGGCTGAGTGGCCAACTTACATCACCCCAAAGGCCTTGTTTTTTTCGACAATAATTCACGAAATCGTGATCGCCTTCTCAGATATTGCAAAACCAGACAGACGAAAAAACTACGTTAAAATGATGAATATGGAATAGTCAATAATTTGTAACTGCAGTTGGCGATCGCTCAAAACAATATCATAAACTTGTCAAAGGGGTTGTCCAGAAACTGCAAAATCCACAGTTATAGGCCTTGGTCCAAATGAATTTTCCGTCACAATAATGGATTGAATTCCGAGTTTTGTAGTTGACTGAAGTTAAAGGTGAAGCATCATCATTCGAAATTCGGCAATTTAACACAAAAATGCGCAGCCACGCATATTTATCGCAACCTACCTCGTATATTATGAAATTTCAATCAAGATTCGTGATTAAATAACTTCGTAAACTTGGGACAGGTCACCAAAGTCTAAAACGCATTTGACTCATCAACAACCTGCTGCTTAGTTGTGAACTGTTCCAAAGTCGATCAAAAGAAAAACTCAGTACATTTTTAGTTCATAAACTCTCGATTATATCAACGTCGGAACAAATAAGACTAATACAACTGTGTCTGCGAATCATCTTAAATGAAAAGGTGATTCACAAAGAATCTAACCAGTCGTTTTCACATTTTTCTTAAAAAGGGAAAACGGCTACTCCACAAAAGCGGGATACTTAAAAAAAAAACACACTCTACGCTACAGAAAATAAGAACTAAAATAAGCAGCCACGAAATATGAGTAGCCAAGTAACTATTTCTGCGGTGGTGGAAACAAGTGAAGATCGAGGAACGAACGACAAACCCCCGTCGTGGCGTTCCAACAACGAAAATCTTATTTTCCAGGCATGACATCTTTTTTAATTTTTCGATTCGTGTTTACAATGTGCAAACAAGAATAGAAACGATCAGTTTAGAATACGGATTGAAAAACATATTTTACCAAAAATATGCAATTACAAAATATGCAATTAAATATGCAATTAAATGAATTACAAAAGTTGTTTCAACTACGATCTACGTTTTTCGAGCACTAGATATGTATGCCGTGCACAATATGGCGAAAGGCTAGCCCTGGTAACTCGATTCACAATCCATGTGCATTGAGTTGTGTTACGCCACGGCTATCGTGTTCGCTCGTTCGACCCTAAAAGCGCAGCGCCAGCTGGGTGCCGACCAATTTTTCTTCACATTAAATACGTTTTGCCGCAAACAATTTTGTTGCGCCCCAGTTATTTGGCTATTTTAGGTGTTTGCGCAAACATAGGGCTGCTCGTCCATTGTGTCTTATTTCGCGAGTCGTCTACAGCCAAGAAGACTAGGAGACACTGGCATATAAACACAAGGGTACATAGGGCAAAAACCAAACATGCCAACAAAGATCTTCGTAGCATTTTACTGTACAAGATTGCTAGGTGCATGACTTAATAATTAATTTGATCAAAAATCGTTCATACCAGACACAGATAGTATAAAATCGTCCTACTGCAGTGGATTCAAGAGCCTCATTTTTAAAAGAGATTTTTAAAAGAGTTTTGATCTCAAAGTTTGATGAGACCCTCTGTTGTGCTAATAACACGCTATTAGTGCTAAATAAAAAAGGAAAAAGTAATTCCAATTTTTATTTCACAAAAATTATTAACGTACTTCAAACTGAATGAGAGGATAAATATTAAAAGTCACTATTCTCTTATAAAAGGTCACTGAAAAAGTTAACATCCTCCAATTTCTAAATTTCTTTTACTTTAAAAAAAATTATATATATAAAGCTCCACATATTTTGACAAATAATATATTTTATATACGTATAGAAGACAAAGTGTATTCATTACGTGACCCACAAGTTATTTTCACTCAGACTTTTAATAAAGATTCTAATGATCACAAAAAATGTGCTGCCTATAATAACGTCTCACACTCCACTTACCAGAAACCCCATTTAACCAGCAATCAAAATGGAGCATCTCAGCAAGTGCTTCCAGCCAGCAGCAGCCAAAGAGCTGACAAACACACACCCACATTAACAGGCCATGCGAATGCGAACTCCAACCGAGATGTTTATGTTAATGGAGGCCGATCTTGATTAACGGGCGCAATTTGAATAGTCATAATCTGCCGAACCCTTTGGCCCCCGCGCCCTCGGGATGAATAGAGGAGCAGCCGCCGAGCGGTGGCTGGAAATGTAAAACATTTCGCGGACACCCGCTCTCGGATAACCTGGGAGCGGCATCAAGGAGCAGCTCGCCAATCAACAATCAACAGAAACGACCAACTACTTGCTGGCCTTGTCACGTCGTCCACTTCGATACACCTGAGGCCACGCACCACCATTTAATTAGATCTCGAAAGTGGAGCAATCACCCTTTCGGGAGAAACAAACTGAGCTTCCCTGCATAGCACGGGTGTATTGTGTGATTGAATAAAGAGAAAAGAAGCTCTGCGCTTCGACACTAAACAAAATTCAACAAGTCATCCATAGATGGTGTTGCTCTTTTTCACCGTTTACCCAAAATTTGAATGGCTTTTATTGATTTAACATGCATTATTAGTTTCTCGTTTTCATGAGTGCCGGGTGGAAGGAATATCGTCTCCATCATATGTTTTCACTCTTGCGCAAGTCAAGAATTGCAAGAATCGGGACCGAAATAAATATACGGGTAGTGTCAGGAAGACGGGCTCAGAGTCCATGATTTTTCGGGTAACGGTTGAATCATTGTGGCGAACAGTTTCGAATTCGGGGCGCGTCACAAATGCGCGCATGCATGCCGGGGGAAACAATAATGGCAAGGACCAGAGTTTGAGGGCTTCGGTGTCGTGTTGCACCAGAGACGGAGTCCCTTTTTGAAATCGAGACTGCCTCCAGAAGCTGGAACGACACGCACGGCTGCAACAACGAGAAACAATTCCAAAATAGCAGCCATCAAGAAATAAGAAACAAAGTCGATTTTAAACAAGCATGTGCGAGGAGGCAAAGCACATGAACAACGCGAATCAGAAAAACAAATAAATGGTCATGGTATGGCCATCACGGCCATCAATCAGTTCAGAACTTCTATATGGCCCATTTGCCAAGTCGGTATTGGCTGCTTTGACAATGTCGACGGCTTTTTTTTGCAGAGTGCATTATGAATTTGTTTGCTTAAAATTGAACAACCACAAAGCACAATAACGTGCTTAAGTTGACACAGTACATTTTAGTCCATTCATTATTTAAATAACATTTTTGTTAACATAAATAATTAGTTGATAATATACTGTACAGCTAATTCAAAATTAGCATGAGCTCACATCAAATGTTTTTTACTCGTTCTCATATAGAAAATGGCATTGAAAATATATAATTTTTTATCTAATATTACTTCGCCAAACATTGGTGTCTATTGAGAACTGCTCTGGAGAAATGAAACGTCCTCGTTGAACCCAAACAGGAGGCATGCTCACAGGAGGACATGTATTCACCTTGATATCGTTCCATCGGCTCTTCTTGGAACCATGGCACCAAATTGGAAGGAGAGCGCATGCGCCGCAACAGCTTATTCAGCTGTCATCCCTCCCCCATCCTCCCACTCCCCCCACCCCACAGCCACGACAGTACGAATTTCCGTTTGCCATTGTTGGGCAAATGGCTAAAATCGCTCAGAGATCCCTCCACGTGGAGCAAATAAAATCCTCCCCGCCCTTTGATAAACATCTGGGCGGCGCTGCCGCGTTCCGTAAGCCGACCGAGGATTTCGTCTATTTTCCGGAGTCGTTCGACACCGTCCACGCCCTCCTCACCACCACCACCACCACCACCACCACTTGAGGATTTGAACGTCGGGAATAATTTCTTGTTCACCGATTTCTTTTCAGACCCAGTATTTTTTTTTCGCCAAGAAAAGGATATTTGGCCGACAAGAATATTACAAGAGACCAGGTGCACATAAAGGCAAATGGATACGAAACGGTGAAAGTTTTCAAATAGCAATTTTTACACAAATCAAACAGACGCGTATTTATTTATTTATCCAATTTTTGAATATATTTTTTATGTTGTGTACTCTTAATATATCTTAATACTCGTAATTATTGAGAGTGAATCTTAACACGCTCTACCATGAATTAAATACTAGTACTGCAAAAGTAAGTGCAGTTATGGGTAGTCCATGAATAAATATAACTTCACATTTTAGATTTAAAAAAACGTACGTGTATGACATACTGTTGATGAAGAGGATAACATTCCAAAAGTATTTGAAAGCGTGTGACGATTGATTTATGTTCACGATACAATATTGAAATTCTCTCACTGATGTTTGTTTGCTTAACAAAAATTGCATGTAACACAAAAATTTCTAATTGCTTATGTTGACTGACCATTGACGGACAACTAAAACATTTGCTCTAAAAATAAAACATTGTTGCATTTCTTCCAGGTCACCGGTTCCGGTTTACAGGTTTGATACATAGCGAAGAAGCACACCTTGCGCCACCTATATTCTTCCCGCGATCGCCAACTGCAGGTGTTGATTTCGCCAAAACTGTTTATAGTATCCGTTGATATCGATCGCAATCAAAAGGGAGAGATCGAGATAGATGCGAGAGGATAGGTGGGCCGCGCCAGAAGAGGTGAACAAAAATAGAGAGACGAAAGCATTTTCACCGCGTGAAGCGAACACGAAAAAGGTATCACAATTGGCGCCATCTGGTGGCGTTCCAGCTGATCAGTCGTCTCGTTACAGTAACAGTCAGATCGAAGATACAACCGATATTTGCAACCTGCCACCAATTTCAACCTGCCGTTAGCCGTCGAGTGACGAAACGCGCCACAAAGGGTATTAATAAATACAGCGTATTTGGGTTCTGAATTCGTACGTTTCTCAAGGCGCCCATCAAGTGCCCCGGCCCATCTATCCAATCAACATCTTTGGATCGGGCGAGAATCAAAACGGGTCCAGGACGCGTGTTTTCATCGCTCCGACGCTACAATGAGCTACTCAGCCAGCCACATCTCCCCGCTCCGCTCGGAGAATTCTGGGTAAGAGACATTCGGGGGATTCCTCCCCCCCCCACCTCCCTTCTTCTGGAATAAGCGAGGCGGAATTGGAAATCCAAATAAACCAGAGACGAGATAGATAGATAGAGAAAGAGAGAGAGAGAGAGGAGGGGGAGGACCAGGTTGATATTCTCCCGGGACTCTATGACGCCAATATAAGAAATATATACAACTGCTCATTGGAGCATGTTGCAAGGTAGCAATATATAGTGTATTATTGAGACCTAAGATATATTTTAACAAAGACTGGGCAAATGGGACGAGGCAAAATGATGATCCAGTACGAGAACATAGGACAATTAAGATTTGTTCTTTCAAAGTCGAGACCAAATCAAGATAACAGAGATCTCGCCTCGAGTACGAGTCTATAACGATTTGAGATAGGAAATGGACAACTTTGACATTCAGGAATTCTAGCAGAGAATCAGAAGAGATCTTGGTAATCTGTTAACAAAATCGAGATTTTGAGGAACTGATATTGTGGAATTTAGGAAAATTGCGATTCATCCACGAACCATGGACTGAAATTCTAATTAATACCGAAACCAAAGAACTGTAAAGACTATAAAGGAAACACCAAAAAGGATGGTGGATTCGTGGCCACTTGGTGCCGCTGTAACCTGAAGCCCTGACCGGGACGTCTAGAGTGGGCATCTCTACTGATGACGTCACCAGTAATTGGTCGAAGATGGAACGCCATCTTCGAGGCAAACCTAATTCAACTTCTATGTGAATCATAAAACAAATATGCGCAATGAAAAACCGACCATCTTTTTTAGTCACTGACGTGTTAAACGAATGGGACTTTTCTTGTTCTACGCCTTTTTAGCTTGTTGACAAGTGCCGATTGAAGTATTTGTACTCTGTATAGATGATAAACAACTAAGAGACTGATATTCACCGGCAAAATCAGGCCCACAGTTTCAGTTCTCTAGCACCGAACGAATCCCGCCCACATATGTGAAGTGGCGCGCGCGTCGGTGATTTATGGCAGACACGACCAAATCTCTCTCGCATCTCCATAATTCCGAAAACTTCAGATTTCTGCCAATAGCTTTTCCGTCACCTTCTTCTCACTCCATTCTAACGCGCTATGGGCACCTCGCACGATAGCTAGATGGCGAAACCTGACGAAGCAACTTTGGGGAAATGATTTTTGCAGAAAATTAAAAACAACAATTGTCGCAGCCAAGGGAAACGCCCCAACGGTTACAGTTTCAAAAGAAACTATAGATCAAATTTCAAGACCACTTTGTGTTGGTCTGACTCAAACATGTGTTTAAAATATCCAGCGTACAGATTTCAAATCTTTGAACATGTACGGAAATTATATTTTCATAAAGAAAAACGAGAAAAACAGCAATTGAAGACACTACTCTATAATGACGTCATTCTGTTTTGGTCAAACACGTGAGTGAGGTTCAAATATCCAAAGAAATCTTGCGCTCGTTTGACGTACACAAAATGACATTGCCCGGAAATGATCCATGGTGCAAACAAGTCTTAATACTACGTTTGACGCGACGATTCAATAACCTGAACCGCGGCCAGATGAAGGCGCCGTCATTGGCGACCACCGGAACTAATTGTCTCGTAGGCGGGCGCCACCATGTCTAACGCAAACAGCCAATATGGGGGCGAGTCGGTGCATTTTGGGGCCAGACAACAACAGAGATCCCCCGCACGGCGATGACACAGGAGACGTAATGCAGGCCCAATATCCACCTCCCACCCCCCATCCCCACATCCCTAGCATCAGATACATCGGTGCATGATTAAAACATCCAATGGCATCATCGCCTTCCCCTCCCCTTTAACCCCTCCCCCCCCTCTACGAGAACCGAGGCAATTCGGGTGCACACAGGGTACGTCGTAACCAATAAACGGGTCCTTTTACCATCCGCGCGCTTTCGGCAACAAAATAGAGCTCCATCTTCCTGTGATCCCAGTTAACGAAATGATGGTTTCGCTTTTCCGGGACCTCAATCCATCTTTGTGGCATGGACGCAAATACGGATATTAACTATTACATCCCTATCCAGGTTCCCCTAAGGACTTTGTGCCCCGAATTTCGCAAATATGCACGCAGACGTGCTCGATCTCGATCACAACCGGAAGCTCGCATTACAGGCCTCATTGAAGACTTCACCAACAATTTTTTTCCTTTCGGCCTCAACTTTATTCCAGAGTTCCCTTTTATTTTGTTTACATTATGAAAATATGATTAGTTGGTTAAGAGTCGGATCTGAGGAGGACGTTTACGTTTAGCCCGTACACAAGAGATAGAGCTAGAGATTTCGTTTACGGCTCGTGTTCGACGGAATATCGACCGGGATCCACAGAAGCGACTAACAAGTAAAACAGTCATAAAAATACATGCAAAACAACAGAAATTCTATCGGGATCGGACGATTGTTCGCGAATCTCCATGGGGGACGGGGAGGGGGCAAAGAATTGTGCAATATCTCGTACTGCATCGGCCAACGAGATGATCGGGTGGAAAGGTTAGAAGCCTGAAATCGATCATCTAAGAACCAGGAGGTGACCTAAAAGAAAAACGCCTAACCACAATCAACGAATTCAAATTCTATAATATAAAAAATTCGTTAAACATGGAAATTGCGCCACTCGACTGTTTATCATTTCATCATTTTATACGTTTGACTTTATGGAACCGTTATTTACAGTGTTCCAACGAAGCTAAACGTGAAAAGATTCATATCGTACAAACTAGACTTAAAAAAGTAGGCAATGGGAATACAATCGGTTTTGATGACAAGTCCTGATCAGGCAAGGCGTTCAGAACAATGACAGATGTTCGGTTCTGTAATTCGTTCGGCACCATTCATGAACGAAATATTCGTGGTTTGACACATCTCGCCGTTTTTTGAACGCACCCCGAGCTACAAACGTTTTACACGAGAGCCAAGAACGTGCGAAAAGTGTAGTGGGAGTATTATGTCATGTGTCACAAAATAAAGTAATAAATAAATTCGCCGACACAAAATCGGGACAACTGGCAAGAAAAAGACAGAAGGGACAGAGAGAGAGACAGAGAGAAAAAAATACGCGGTGTCCCATAAATTTCAAGAAAAATAAAAAATGTAACCCCCTCCCCCTCCTCTTTCAACCGCTCGTACACGTGTATGTACAGCTGTACGTGCCGAATATTTATATAGAAACTTGACTACACATAGAGAACGCGATCAATTTCAATTTCATCGGGTGATACCAGATCTAGAATGACTACTACGGCTATACTTGAAATGTGGCGCAACCTCATGAGACCCAAGCCAAAATGGGCAGGATTATCCAGATCTCCACAAATTCGAAGACCCCTGAATTAAAAAAAAATATATTACGTCCGTGAAAAAATTGTGTCTATTTTTCTACTCGCTCAAAGAAACAAACCGAACAACCGAAGCAAAAGTGAATCAAAATCATGAAAATCCTTCATTGTTTGAGACTTCACGAACTTATCACTTATTCCAAGCATGCTTACCTTAGCAAGGTGCGTTTAGACATTGAACAGAATATTATGAATTGAAGATAACATGAAGCATGCTTACAGTGTGAACTAGGATATTAGGAGTCATCGCTCATCTTGCTCCATGGAAATGTTATTTTGGTTTGACGAAAATCACGCACAAGTTTAAAATTTCCAGCGTTTCCTCGCGTGTGCCCGTTAAGACCAAACAAAATGACATATCCATGGACATATATCCAAAGCCACAATTCCTTTGTCATCTTCGGTTCGTGTGACATTCAAATCTTTATATGAAGTGTACCATAGGCCAAAGCAAAATGACAGTCAAACATGAAATGATCCATCACATTCATTTTCTTCCCGTACGCTTCTTAGAACTTGCCTTACTTTCCTTGCCTTACAAAGTACAAGCACATTGGTGGACACGGATCCACAGGAGGATATGTGGAGGACCGGTTTTACCACTGTAGAAAACAATATTTCGATTGCTATATCTACTCGTACCACCGCGCACACACGTGTATATATATATATATATATAGTCACCAAAAAGACAATTTATGGGCCCGGCTTGGTTCTGGAGAAGGTAATAAATACGTATAAGACATGTGTATATATATTTTTTTTATATTTTATTTTCTTAGTCGTCGTTCCCATGGCTCTCTCTCTCTTTCACGGAGCGGCCTAACGCACCCGAGATCACGTAACGCGCGTACGGCCATTGTTATGCACAGTCACGTCTGAAAACATCTTAAGACAAGAGAACGTGTGTACCTCAAATACGGCAATGCACGGCTGCATCTTGTCGTCGTCGTGGAAAATCCGGTTTTATCGACTATGACTGGATTATATAAATTGGATAAGCGAGGAAATGTCAGACTTTGTGTGTGTGCTCAGACCTAGCCGAGGAGAATTACCGACAATGACAATTGAAGAAACGACGCTTTCAGGAAATCTAAAATAAATACATGTGCTCGAAATGCTAAGAACAGTCTTCCTTCAAGTTCCTTCCACCTAGGATTTGTCCCCTAGATGGAACTATTATCGCTTATTAACGAGGTGGCAATTTTTCAGCACGCTCGTATTTTCTGTACAACAGAAGATCCTGCTTTGGTCGCGCGCCATCTAGCGAGTAACTATGTAAACAACGCATTGGTGGCAGGTGGCGTCAGCTAAGTCATCGAAACCGCGGTAGTCGGGCGAGCCGGTGATCGAATCCAACATCAATTCTTCACGATTACCAATCCCAATTATTTATTTCCCATACGGAACGAAGGGCACCAGACCCAGCGTGCCATCATCAATTCTGTCACATCGAACCGGAAATCCTCACCACCATTCGCCACTCCTCCCCTGTTGTCGCCAAACGAAAGCAGCAGCAGCAGCAGCAATCGCTGCCGAAATAGCCGATTGACGACCAGATACGGATTTGCTAGCACAGTCGTGAATCCAATGGCGAGGAACTAAGGGCAAAGAGAGCCTATACAAATGCCACACGCGAACGAACGTTCCGAAAGAGAAGACCAACATGTCATCGACAGCTTTTAACGTGCAAGGAGACGCGTGTCTTCGGGGAGCGGGTGATCAAATGGTAGGGGTAGTGGGGTAGTGGCGTGAGGGGGAAGAGGGGGGTGAAGCACGAGAAGAGCAACTTTGGGCAAGAGCGCTGATGGCAAAGTGACGGATAATGAGGATGAATGTGGATTGGGGTTAAGACGGTCTCTCTCTCTCCAGGCGAGGATAGATCCTCAGCGTTCTTTCGTTCTTCCCTCGCTTTCTCCATGCATGCCGCTAACTGCTCAACACAATGGAAAACCGAAGTGCAGCTTTGATATGCGACGTCGAGACCCGGACCAGCGATTTGGAAAGGATAGAATCTCTCACCGGCGTCGCCACCCTACTCTGCACCATACAACCACCACACCACACCCGAATAAGAAACTTATTAAATTTTTTTTTAAAAAGCCAAGAACTGGCAACCATTTTGTGTCCGAAATGCGATGCTGACTGATAATCAGAAATGACCAAATATCCTCTTCAGACTTGGAGTACGGAAAACTGCACTCCAAATGGTGTTACTGCGTTTCCAAATTTTGAAATAACTAATAATATTCTCAGAATGCTAGTCCATATTTCAATTTCCCTCCTTAAAATGACCAAAATAACAGAGTAAATTTTTAATATAGAAAATTATTTTTAATGTCACTTATTCAAGATTAATGGTTTTCTTACAAAATGTAGCGTTTTTCTAAGCGCGAGTCTAAGGATGTTAAAACTGTAATTACAGGCCTAGTTCAGGTGGAACAAATTATATATTTAAAAAAAATATATTAAACACGGTTACTGTACCAACCCTTTGGCACTAACAGGTGCTACACCTAGGTATACCCTTTAAATGAAAATGGTTGCTCTTTTGTTTTAATCTCATTGTCGAACAGTTCCAAAGTAGGCGTTCGTGGAAGGTGTCTCCATCTTAATTGCACTTGTTAAAGTAACTGGCGTCTGTGATTTATCCTCGCCTATGTCATTGGCCCAGCATTAAACTGCATTCGGTGGTGAGAGCGATGTGAATGCGAGTTGGAGAGGTTTCGATGCGGCGGGGGAAAGAAAAATCTAAATGGTGATAGCGGGGGCTAACCGAATGTCAAAGCCGCTACAGCGAAGGAAAAAGGGCTTGTTTCACGAATTTTAAATGATAGATCGACGAATCCCCACTTTAAAAGAAATGCCTCGAATCACAGTCTTTTAACGTTTTTATGTCCTGCCTCGCGTTTGGGGGCGATGACATCGGATAATGCTACAATGCAAATAGAACACAGGTCTAGATTGGGGTAACAGATTTCAGAACATTTGAAGCGCCTAAACTGGATCTCTCACTTCCAACGATCAAAGTACACGACTCTATGTTCGTCGAATATAAGCTCAACATCGACGAATGTAACATCTGGAACGACATTTATCTTTTCAAATCTGTTCCGTCATAAACCATTAATTCAGGAAATATATATTTCACCTACCAAAAAGTCGTCTCAATTTATAATTCAGTTATTTATAAATAATCCAATACTGGCCAACAATCAACTGAAAAATTAAATAAATACCGCTCACGTACATGTATTTACTTTTCCTACGATTGTGATGTACCACTTTAAAAATTCGCATCATCGAGCTACAGCAACTGACAAGAACTGTCAAAAACAGACCAAATAATTTACGGCTAACATCTGTAACGGTGTATATTCCTTTCTAGCGAAATATTTGATTTGTCTACAATTATTAAATAACCAACCTATGCTTGCTAATTAATTAACCAGCAATGAGAAAAGTACATTTTAATTAATTTCTTATCGATCACTTTCTTTTCTCTTCTGCACAGCCTCGACTATTAGAAACCCTTTTATCACTTACTGGTATCGACATACCCACGTCCATATATTTCCCCATAACCCCTCCTTTAGTCAGCCCCACCCACACAGAAACTCCTGCGGGCTATCTTTACATGTACTTACGATCTACCCCCTTCTCATTGTAGTCTTGCGTGCGCACAGACATTCGGTTTACTGTTGTTTTTATGAGGAAAGTCTTAATTATCTCGATCTCCTCACATCATTGCAATATGGCGGTGTTAGGGGGTGTGTGGGACGCTAGAGGGGGAGAGGAGAATACACTCTTAGGACCCCAAGCTTCGAAGACAGTCGGTTTCGATACCGATACCAATCGATCTTTGGCAACCATTCGACAGTGCACATACTTTTACGTCATATTTACAGTAACGTTCAATCGTATATATTCCGTTTTATCGGCCGCAGTTGGTCGATATCGCTCCACCATCACTAACAACTGCTTCCGCAACACTGACTATCTGGAATTCTGGATTTACGATTTGAACTCGAGTTCCAATTCGTGTATTATTAATGGAACTTCGTCCGGTGCGCCTCATTCTCGGAGTGATCTCATTCGCCACTTAAAGAGCCGAAACACCGTTCTGCCTACGCTGTCAAACCAATTAATTGCTTGTGACGAGAGGTCTCAAGAGGACATAGGGGGAAAAGATACCATTAATGGAACCGAGAATGGAACATGCAAATGCGATAAATAGTCCATCAACGCGCTCTCTCCCGCTCCCTCTTTAAGAAAACTGGATTCTAGACTCTGAAGGAAGGAAGGGGAAGAAAAGTTTTAAACTCCATCCTTGTACGCTTGTGGGATCGTTACATATACCATTCCCCCCCAAACTCTCGTATATTGCGAAAATGGTCGATAATGAAGAGGAGACCAATCATGTTGCTAAACGTCACCATCTATATATGAAGAGCTTTTTCACAAAGTACATTGTTATTTACTTACATAGGAAGAGGTTGGAAGAAAAAAACAGGTCGAAATTGATTTCGAATTCTACCGCTAACGTGCAGAGAACGTCTTGAAGGTAATGTGCCTTTATTTGCACAGAACCCCTCGAATAACTCGTCATTACGTACGCACGTAAGACATAAAACTGTCTTAGTAAGAACACACCTTGCCATAAATTGCTAACAGCTATATATATATATCTATATATATAGATACATATATACAGACTTCGTCTTCCAACTAGATAAATCATAATTATTTTCTGATTGTATCAATAGTGGCTAAATCGAGCACCAACGAAAGTGTCACCGCCAAATCCATTCGCACAAGATCACCCGATGCGGATACGTTAGCGTCTAACTTTATTGGGTAGTGTTACGAACAACTGGGGTAAGAAGAAAATCACCCCGACTAAGAAAAGATCCTCCCAATTTCAATTAATCTTAACGGATCTGAAAGTTATATCCGACGACTAGTGAAAGAGATCGCCGTTGACGGCGTTTGTACAGAATTTTTGTGACCCTAAACCACTGAGAGCGAGAAATCGTTTCCCTCATATTTTATCTTGTCCGGAAATCATAAATGATTCCGAAATCGGAAATCATAAATGATCCGGATATAGGAAATCATAATGATATTGGGTTTTATTGGTACAGATATCCAGTACAGGCCCCTTTAGAAAAGACCTTATAAGGGGGATATTTCGTATTTAGTGCTTCAAACTCGTACGAATTGTTCTTGAAAAAAAATCAAGTCTCTTTTGAATCTGGATACCTTGTATAGAATGCTGAATGGTATAATGCTATTACGGTATAGTACATGTATTTCAATCCCTTCGAAGGGGAAAAAATCAGGAGAAAATTAATCGCTGGAAATTATCTCCGCAACTTAATGCGAGTAATTTATTAACAAATACAATAACACTAAATAAAGGCAAGCCCTTTTAAAGATGGAACCCCAGTCCACATAACATCTCTATTATCCCAAAAACAATTCCATCCCCATTTACCCCAGTAAGTAGTACATAGACGGAACCGTAAATACTAGA
Source organism: Mycogona germanica (assembly GCA_034698785.1). Taxonomy (NCBI): domain Eukaryota; kingdom Metazoa; phylum Arthropoda; class Diplopoda; order Chordeumatida; family Chordeumatidae; genus Mycogona; species Mycogona germanica. Next base: position 22,776 of record JAQGBY010000046.1, read on the forward strand.
TACCACATACACGGCGGCTGGAGTACGTTATTAAGATCGTAAATAACACCGAACGCTGCCATATGCGGGCAGTTTTAATACTGATTCGGCTAAATTATTTAGTCCATTAGATGGTGGCTAACGGCTTCTGGTGGTTATTCGGAAAAGTTCGTTATTCGGCTTTCGTCGAACCCAATAGCCACATACTTCGTTCACGGAGCATTACGTGCCGATGCCACGAAGGAGTCATCTCGAATTGGTCGATCCAACCACGATAAACCAAATACGTAGAGGTTTAAGACATGCGCGTAAATAGATACTCTCTCTGTAGCACTCAATTCCTTATTAATAATAAATATGTATCGGCAATAGACCGCGTTTATTCGACCCATCTGGACCAACTCGCCGCACCACCCCAACAACCGTAAACTGCTCGTTGGTCGTCTCTCCTACCCAAGAGCCGCACCGGCCAATTAATTCATTAATTCGATAACACATTTGAATTAATATCACTAGCCGAGCCATTACCCGCGGTTACTAGAGCGACAAACAGGGGGACATGAATATATTTTTGACAGTGTGCTTCGATGAATCAAGTTCACGAATCAAATTTCTAATATAGCCCGGATATTTTCCAAGTGTTACAAGTGTGTATTTTTTAATTCCTTTGCAACGCAGCGACGCATTGATACAATACAATTGTGTACTACGTAATTAGTCACCGTGAAAGGCACCGTCCAATTAACTGTATCCATTTTTACTTGTATTTATTCGTCGAGAAAAGGCGACCGAAAATACGCCTGTTAGCTCAACTGATCGACGAAGTGATTAAACATTGACTGTTGTGTGCACAACGTATTTTCTTTTTGTATTTTTAAATTTTTTACCATTGAGCTGGCTTTCATCTATCCCGACACAACAACGTCTTTTCTCCCCTGTCTCATATCGGTATAACAAATTAAACGGGGGAGGGGGCGATGCGCTGAAACACTAGGTGGCGCACATTTTCACCATTTTAAGATGTCTCCTTAACAAACATATTTTTACTACTGTAGGTTGCAATCGTCGTCAAAATTCTAAGCGCTAGGTACGTTCGATAGACGACAACCCAAAATAGCATCGATAATCGATCAATCATTTGATAGCATTCCCGTTCACTCAATGATTCTCTGGAACACCACCAGAGGGCACCAATAACAGTCACACACAAAGACGTTAATTTACGACTGCGAAATCGGCCCATAATTGCGCTGAAGATATATATTAATGAAACACGGGAAGACCTACGAATAAAAATTTAATAAAAGAAAACGATAATCAACATTTAAAAAAACGGAATATTAATCGTGAAGGGGGTTCTCAATGTCTTCCCTCCTGACTCATATACCATGAATATATATTGTCGCTCCTTTTGTTCGAGAAGCGATGGTCTGAGCACCGAGGAGAAGGGGTTCTTGGGGGGTCGACATTGTGGGTAGGCCACCACTGTACATAACACACAACCATTTCCTATGTTATTTTTTTCATCTTCTTTCGCCATTCTACTCGTAGTACAAGTGCCGATCTGGCTGAAACTGGTGGTGTAGCAGCGCTGTCACGTCTAGGTCCGCGGTGCCAACTCAGATAACGAGACCCAGCATCTGAGGGCTTTCCGCACTGACAAAACAAAACAATGGTGAAGTGTCCTCGTAAAATCTCATAATTATCGCGTATATACAATTGGGCGGCGGTGTGGGGGAGGGGGGGGGGAGAAGGAGGAGAGGGGTTGTTCTGAAAGGAACGCCGTTTTTTTATCGTAAAACAATCAAAAGACGATGATGGGCACCATAGGGTTGGCGGCCTTCCGCGCGAGCACACATACACATACAATCGATATGGCGTCTCCCCATATTTGCATACTAAATGAGGCGCGCAGCTGCCGATTCAATGCTTTTCACTTCATCCACACCGACGACAGTTATAGAGCGCTCGGTGTCGACGGTGAACAGCCGTATAACAGCATATAAGGACACCGTGTACCGGTTACTGTTCGCCACGACATGACCGGTTGTAGAACTAGCATTCATATTTATTTTCTAGGGTTTCCCATGTTTCACTATCAAATGTACCTTGCTATAAAAGCAAATTACTCTAATTATTTCACCAGCGTAAAATAATTCTGGTGAATAATTATTCACCAGCGTTTCCGTCCTAAAACCTTCTCAAGGGGCGACCTGGTAGTTCATCCAAACATAGGAATAATATTGCTACATAGATTGAGATCTTTAACGTCCTATGGCTTAACTTCAATTCCGAAGGAAGACGCACGAAGGAATTTTTCTCTCCCGAAAACATTCCGGAGTCAGGGAATTGAACCCGAGTTTTATGATTGCAGTAATCCGAAGCACTACTCGGCACCTCTAAAATTTAAAAATTGTACGACCACTAATCCATTCATCAACACCACACTCAATACTTAGTGGTCGTCAACCCTCGTTCCTAATTTGTAATAAATTTAACCCGTCAATCTTTTTTAATTTCGTAAATTTAAAATGAATGTTCTTTCCAGCTTACGGAATTCTGAATTGAAGAGCACTGATGTTCGCATTTATTCGTGCCATTCACTACAGCGGAGACCATTGCAGTCAGTCTATGAATGTCATCGGTCTAGAGAACTGAAAAGCAACCCCTTCGGTGCTATGCGGGGAAAGCGCATCAGCACACAGCAATGACGCGACGATAAAAACGACAGCTAAGCCGTTTAGTCGCTGAACACGAAATGAAATTAAACAAATTAATTCAATTGGGATCAATTTCACTTTCATCTAGACGAATCGTCGAACGGTCGTCGGACTCACCGACAGTTCAACGTCAAAGTTGGCCGCGTCATTGACAAAAGAGACAAAAGCTACAAAACGCGCCGATTTTTTCTGTCTGGAATCAGGCTTTGAGAGTAAACAAAAGCGGACATTATCCGCGGCTGAACCACATAACTCCGTAATTAAGTAATCCAATTACAATCGCGGGTGCATCGACTCGTAAAACCCGAAATAATCCGCAATGACTGGGCTACGAAATAATAAAAAAATTGTTAATTAAAAAACAGCCCATACCCCATGGCGACGTTAAGCATTCGCAAACTACATTTAACAATTAAAAATGTCTCGATCCTCGACTTTGAACCCAGCTCACAGAGTGTCCTTGTGGGGAGTTATGGCGGCGGTGTCGTCGTCGGAGGTTCGAATCCGCGTCTCGTCGCTCATTTAAATCAATTAAAAGAGGTCCCCCGCCTGGCACGACGTAGACGGAGAAATAACAATTAACGCCACACTTAATCTTCACCGACTTCCCCCACCCCCCTCCCCGTCTCTCTCGTCTCCAACTCCACCAGCCGCTCTCTAGCATATTTGACACCGGCTCGTGCCGTGACGTGCACGGTGCACGTCCTGTTCCTGCCTTTATTTACGTGCAGCCCCCCCCCTGATCAAGCCACCCGGTCACGATACGCAGTCCAAAAACGTAATACCTATCGTTTGGAAGCTAAACCAATGAGCTAGGTAAGAGGTAAACCGAGAACACATTTTGCAGTGAGGCCGACGACCCATGTATCGAAAATCGATAACGGAATGATCGACATCCAGTAGCGATTGTACTGGCATACGCACTTACTCGCATTTTAATAAATTAATTACCTTGATCGTTCTTAAAATTTTAGAATATCTGAAATAAACTGATGACCTGATGACAATGATGATTTGGAACAACTTTACTAATTTATTATTATTATATAATAATATATATAAAATAAAATAACATAATAATATATAAATAATTAATAATAATAATAAAAAAAATAGCATTTCGATGAAATAAGACTTCTTATTCTTTGTTGATTAATGACTAATGTAATTGATGAATTTGGAATGTTCAAATTGTAATGCTTTAATTGATCTTTCTACGTTACACAAATAATTATAATAATTTTCGTTTTCCTACTTCAATATCAATTTCGGCTTGAACGGTTAATAGAAATTGCGGCATTGCCCAACATTTCAGTTTTTATCTCAAATGACAATTGGCGTGGCGCCAAACTCGAAATACCCCCCAATTTTGCTCACCCTGAAGCATTCATAGGTGGATCCGATCTTCGCAATTTTTTTTAATTCGCTGCTCGCAGTGTCCTATAAACTGAGGGTTATAGGTCTATCATACCTTTGTCTAAGTACCTCAGGTTTTTATTCGCCACTCGGGAAAGAGCAAAACCGTCCCCCGAAGCCACAATTAATTTATATCGCCGCGCTTTTAATGTATCTATAAAAAACAAACCAGCTTCTCTCATTTTTCCGGGAACGAAAAAGTGACCCCAAAAATGACATGACGAAGAAGAGAGAAAAAATGGGCCATCTCGTTTCGGCTTTTAATAACCAAGAAATGACTGTACCAAAGTTTTATTGACTCGTGTTACGCGGAAAGCGGTAACCGTAAATATGCCGATGTATCTCAAATCCCCCTCGAATGCACCAAGGTAACATTTAGTGGCCTAATATTTAAATGCTACCCGCAGTGAGCTTTTACCGCCTATTGCGTAGTTGGTGGAGACCAACCATTATAATTATGGCGTTTTGAAAACGATGCGACCAAAATTAACGTTTTGGAAAGGACAAAGCCCATCCTCCTGAGCGCCACGTCTAAACTAACCACTCTTTCTGGAGATATTTCTTCAGAAATACAAATTATACATGTATAGATATCTCATAAACGCGTACACAAAATATTTTTAAGAAATCAAGAAATAGACCGTATAAGGTGTGTCTACAGAGACTGTCCAAATGTACTTGGAGGTTTGTAAACGGGGGTTAAGGAGGTTAAATGAAGTGCATTGGTATTCAACCGAATTCGCAATACAGACGATTGGACAATTGTTTACGATTCATTAAAAATTCCAATTTTGAAAAGGTTTCGAAACCTCGTTGAACCAAACTAAAATAACTCTTTGTTTCGTGCGTCACCATTTCAATCCCGGTTAGGCAACGAGTCCACCGTTGTGAGATAAAGAGAACAATTTTGAACTGACGGAAGAGCACGGCAGACAGATTGACATTCCACGACAACAATCTCGTATCAGAAAACCGCGGCATCAACACCAGAAATACCGTTCACGACAACGACTCGCGGCTCCATCGCGTTTCGGCTTCCCGACGCAACCCCTGGAGATGAATTGAAAGGAGGGTGTGTTATGGAAATGACGTGTGGCACTGAAGGGTGCATTGGCGGGGGAGGAGGAGGAGAGAAGGCGGCCGAGAGGAGGATCCCATAGCTGGAAAAGGTCGTTCTCACTCTCTCTCTCTCTCCGACCGAAAGCGAGCGAGGGTACTTATTTGAGGGGGCGTTGGATACTAGGTGAAAAATGAGATCTCCGGAGACTAATTAAACGGTATCAACCGAACCGCCGCCAACACCACCTCCACACACACATATATACAGTCCGTCTGTCTGTCACGGACAGAAGTTAGTCGACAACTCCCCCACCCCCAACACACCCAACTCCCCAAGTCCCATTATGCGTGGGCCCAGCAGTGCGCCTCTCCCCCCCCCGCCTCATGGTAGTCAAGCCTAATTCTATTTTCTTTCTCTTTCATCAGCTCGTTAGCGAGGCACCCGTGCTGCAGCATCGTCACCGCCGTCATTTTCTTGGCCCCCGCGTCATTTAGCGGTCGGCGGCAGCGCGCCTGGCAATAATGTCTCGGCGGGTGCGTATGTATACACAACGGTGAGGGCGCAGAAACCGGGTTCTTTCCCCGTCGCCCGCCTCCCTTCCCCCTCGATGATCGGGGTTTCCCCCGATACCAAAAAAAAATAAGTGTGCCATCTCGACTTCCCACGCATACCGTATGTGAACCACACCCCCGTTTTCCGTTTACCTAATCGGCTTAACCGGTCAGCCCAAAGCGCTTGTACAAGAAGACAACGTCTCACTTCGGAAAAAAACTAGAAGTAATTTCAATGACGAAACTTTTTAACTAATTGGTTACTAGTGTTTGGCTTACACGGGTTAAATAAAGTCAGCACGCCGAGACGGATGTAGAACAGAATAATTAAAATTAAAATTGGAGAGAGTTAGTTCACTGTACCTGATGCCTGAACTGTCATCTACTATCAGACATTTTCTGACTACATTTTCATCAACAACTATCTAGTTCGATTCCTTTATTTTACACGGATTACTCGGAAATCGTGCAATCGAAATAGTTAAGCGTAATTTCCCAATTTCCATGTAATGCTGTGCAATTTAATGAATCGTTGAATTTCGATCGCTGAGCGGCTGGATTTTAGAAATAATTTGATCGGACAGCTCATAATTCACTATTAACTGTCCTAATTAATATCGAAATTATCGATAGCATCGTTCAACTTGCTTTTTTGAACGCGTCATTTGAGTGAAAACGGACGAAAACTCCTCGATTTTTCAAATTTCAAATGGTGAAACATTGCTATTTATAAAAAATGTTAAACTATTTAAATGCAATCTCCTACAACACAAGCTTAAGATTGATGGACTGATTTGAAACAGCCCATGAAATTCCCGTGAAATTGTCTACTTTTGTCGTGTAATCGGCATTTATTTACCCATGTATTAGGTTGATCCCCTATAGTTTTTAAGTTGCTCATTTTTCCAACAAATCAAGCGTTTTCTCTCCGGTATTTTGCCTACCACAATAAAAATAGCCTACCAATTTTTTGCTGATCCGGATATTATGCCGACCTTTTTAATAATATGAGAAATTTCTGATATGGACGTTGGCCACAAGACTCCAATTGCATTGTTTCGGCCCGCCGCCGTGCGGTCAACGCGGAAAATGAGAGGCGTTTCGACGGACGAGCGAGCGCCACGCTCATCACCGAGCACGTACAGCGCTTCATTTAGGAATGCCTTCGTGCAAGTCAACGCTGAGCGGCTGTAGCAGTCCACCGCTCAACCACCAACCACACGGCATCCGCAGGAAATCTGTCAGCGATCTCCTGTCGTTGGGAGCCCGACAACCCTCCCCCGACCATCGGAGATAACAATCATTGCTCTGACCGTGCTCGAACTAAGCTACAAGAACTACATCCTCCAGAGACTCTTATTTTTTCCGTACCACCAATAGGAACTTAGTGCAGTGATAAAAGGAGTGCGGATCGGCTTATTTTATATTTTTAATACAAATCTAAAAATCGCGAATGTCATCCTTCCGAATAATAACTTTGCGAACCCGCTTAAGAACGTCGGCAAAAATGTATTCGGTCATAGAACGGGTTCTTTTATTTGTAACAAGATTGTTACCCGGCTTTGCCTGGGTTTACAGTAACCACCAATGAAATAAAAATTAATTATTTAAATTTACCGGCTATTTTACGTTTAAACGATGTTGCTTTACAATTTGCCATTTCGGGGGCACCAGCATGTTTGCTAGAGAAGCAGCATTTTCATGTCAATTTCATTGCTGCCTCGTGTGTTAAGACGATCACACAACACTGTTGATATAAAATTTGCCGTCATGTCAATTTCATTGCTGCCCCATGCAAAGCAATCACACAACACTCTGTTGCTTTACAATTTGCCATTTCGGGGGTGCCAGCATGTTTGCTAGAGCTTCAGCACCTTCATGTCAATTTCATTGCTGCCTCGTGTGTTAAGACAATCACACAACACTGTTGATATACTATTTGCCGTCATGTCAATTTCATTGCTACCCCATGCAAAGCAATCACACAACACTCTGGTGCTTTACAATTTGCCATTTCGGGGGTACCAACATGTTTGCTAGAAAATCCATTTCTTAGTTTTATAATATAGGATTTGCGTAATTGAAAATGGGTTTATGTTGGAATACCAACAGTCATCAAAACTTGAATAGTTGGGCACTGGGCTAAGAAACCGGATCAGCAATCTCACTGCGCACAATGGGCAGAACGACAGATCCTATGAGGATATCAGCTTTTCTATTTTGCTATGGAAAACCGTATATACTGGCCATTAAGCAGCAGCCGCAGTAACAACAACAAAAAACGCCTGTGAGGGAGCTTAAGGGTAATGGGACAAAAACAGAGCATCCCGTAAATCCACTTGCGCGCAGAAGAGGAAATGTATGTAGCTTATGGGGCGCGTTAAGTATTGAGCCGCTGGAGGAGGACCACCAACAGTTCGGCCGCCACCTCACAATACAGTAAACACTTATCCTCAGCGCACATTTTTGCTTCGCACTTTTCACAACACACACACACACATGCATACGTCACAAACACACACATTTAAACAAAGAACTACAATCACAGATTACGTTTTGCAAAAAGACACCAACTTTTTGAAGTAGGCCACCAAAATTGTATCCAAAATCCTTTTCTATTTTTATTAGTACAATTCAAAATTATTCACAAGAGCAAGACGGCATTTCTTGGCGAAGAAATCATTTGAAGCGCATAATTTAAGTTTCCTATTCACTAGATTTGCGAGGTGAAGGTCACATTGGATAGATAATACCTGGTTGGGGGCTTCTTGCAAAACATTCTCTCGACACTGGCAACGATTCGTTGTCCCAATGTATGCACGGATCACTTACCCCAGGCGTAGCCGTGCGCGCTTTTCGAACACTGACAATTGTTTGCGTAATCCATCATTGCCACTTACCTGAAAAACAGAAACAAGAAACGCATTAGTGAAACTTCTAACCAGTTTGCCAACAAAACAACACATGATTTTGGGTCGAGGCAGCACCGAGTCAACAAACGGTACGGCAAAGATGATTAATAAAGCAAATTTACAAAAGCTTCCATTCCTTAAATAAAATACTCTACAACTACAGAATCATAAACAAATGTATGCACAGTAAAAGAAAGTTGGGTAACGAACAATATTATTGTGTCTCATAATCACCAGATGTCAGGATGAACAATATTTGCTGCTTTCGCAATTCGCCCTGCGACAAATATTGACCATCACCAAACACCAGTAGACAAAATAACTATAGAACGGCGCCAGATGGCGCCAAAATGTATACAAAATGTAACTCGAGCGCCTTGTTTATCAATAAAATTGAATGCGAGACAAGTTCATACGCAGTTTCAACGCTGTATGCGGTGGCTTATAATAAGATCATCCATTTCGAGGAAGAAAAAAAAATGAGATCCATGTTCCATTGGCATCCATAAAGAAGGCCACCGCCCTAGCAAACTTGAACGTATGATTTTTCACGAAACTAAGATTGGTGCCCTGCAATCGGTGTCGGTTGGGCAGTCAGAATAATGGAAAGAATCGCTTTCGAGATTCCGGCGACTGACAATGGACGAAAATTGAACGCGATTTGAGGCGGTTAAAATCGCGTCTAGGAGCGAGCTCAGCTCAGGCGGGATCACTGAGAAGGGAGAAGAACGGGGCAAATGCCCAGTGCAAATTATGATGTATTTACGAAATTTTAATATGACTGATTTTTCATGCCATCAAATTTGCAAATACGATAATACAACCTCATATCGTCATAACAGCGCGGTCTAGAAAGTATAAAACAACGAATCATCAGTTGACAACATCGAGAATTGAGTTGTCTTATTGCGGTTTTGTAAAATTACAAAAAAATATTAACCACTCAAAACTGGTCAACCTGACTTTCGACCAACGCTCAAGAGCCTCTACAATAAAGTAATTGAAAACTTGACTTTGAATCTGCCATCTTAATTAAATTAATATTACTCAAAACTTAATTTAACACAATAAAACTAAATCAAGTAATAGACCGTAGTATTAAATAGAGCTAGAAAATCCTCTCACTAAACCAAGAGACTATTAAAAAATAAATTCTGTATACCGCACCACAAACGCTTCCCCAAATGCTACAAAAGATGATCATCAGTGGATAATAAGCACACTTGCAGGGGGCGTCATCCGCATTCGTTTCACAGGGCGCAACTCCGTTCTATCCCGAGATCGGTTCTGGGGTCCATCAAAAACGAAAAGTCTCGGTCACACACAACGAATCCATTACTTTTTCAGCGCTCAGTCTATCCGGAGCGTCGAGGGCAGCCAGCACAGACGCATTTAGTGGGCTCCACCGGGAATAATGGCCGAAAAGCTAAGCGTCGACATATAAATCATGACATCACTTCCATTTTCCGCGCCGCAGTAAAAAAGAAAAAGGAAAAGACCTGCCGAAGAAGAAGTACAGTAACTGCAGCAGCAGCAGAAGAAAAAAAAATCGCCATTCTTTCGCACTCTCTCGGGACCCCTTCACCGTAGTCACACCTAAACACCTTTTAACTTCACACTTTTGAATCTCCTTCTGTATATGTACGTGTTGATGGGAGCGTTGGTGGCGGTGATGGTGGTCCACATCACCGGTCAGAATGGAGGGAAAAAAGAGAAAGAAGGGGAGATGACGCGTTAGGCTTAGTGCATATCGGCAGGGGTTGACTGTCTAGACATATACGAGTCCTAACCTGAAAGTGTTCTCAACGAATGACGAGCTGGCTAACGAAAAGAGTTCAATAAGGTGCTTTCACTAACCACTAACGGTGCTCCGAACAAACGAGTCATTGGCAATGAATGCTGGGCGTTTTTTGTTTCACTATGGTGAACTGAAGGTGGCGCCTCAAGCATCAGTAGTGTTAGTGTAAGCGGAGCTATGCTCTGCATGCGCACTTTAAACTCAATAGAAATAAAAATGAAAAATGTTTTATTTGGTTAACCGAAATAACGTTGACATGTGCAGCTTCAATAATTCTAGGATTCTGAATTCAGTTGCTTGAAATGAAAACCGATGCTAAGCCACTAACTGTAACCGCCGAACGACATTTTTCTCCCATAGGATCACAATGGAAACAAACGTTCGGGAAAAATTCGCAGCACAGCTTTAACTTCTCCAAAAATTGTCGGACCAAATTGACTGTGTAGAGAAAAGATCAATTTACATTTAAAAAAAATTAATTGATCTTAGCTGCTCGAAATCGGATATCTAGGGCGGCAAAAATAGATTCCAAAAATATTTATTTATTGGTGCTGCCACTTGACTTTGTTTTCGCCATACCTGATGAATATAAGGGTGGATTTCCCGAATTTCAAAGCGTTTTTCTATTTATAATATTTCAATAATTAAGAAGGAAATATTGTTTTAATTCCAAACTAATTTGCCTCTTACATTGTCAACAGTTTGATACGCTTAATTGAACCGTAACTAAATGACAAGGAAAATCTTCATTTCATCTGGCATCATGAAGTGTGATGATTTCTACGCAAAAAAGACACAATGCCAATTTGGCAATCACAGCCAGCAGCAGTGCTAAGCGGGTTTGCACACCTCGAGAAAGACATCAACTGGAATCTCCGGTTAAATTTGTCTGGAGTGTAGTTGTGAGGATCTCTCAAAAGAGCACCAGCAATTTAAAGAGGTCGTTGTCGTTAGTTGGCTCGGTCATAGACGATGCGATTAATTGTCTGACATTTAGATGCACCTGAAGTGACTGTCACCTTTACCGCTTTCTCTCCACGCATCATGTCGAATTCGCGGTTTACAGGCTTAAATTCAAACAGTTGTCATTACGAGTCTCCGCGATTCTTTAGAGTCTCGCTGCAATTGACCAATCAGGAGGCGTGGGAATGGGGACAAATTCGCAGAGACACCGGACAGGTTATCGACCATAAAAAGCACAATTGATTAAAATGTTGTGCTCCATTTTGGGCTCTTCGAAAAAATCTTCGACCAGAATTACAATGTCCAAAGCATGTCTGTCTGTGTATGGGACGCTGTAACAGCAATAATTGGTGCGTCCGACGGTGTTTCGGTACATTTTTCTCACGCATTTGCACTCTCGACGTTTTCGGCGTCTGGACAAACAACCGAGCGTGTCGAATCTTCACTAACCATCTCTCGTTTGTCGCCTCTCTCTCACGGCGGGTCCGTATCGCCCCTGCACTCGCCCTCGCCACCAGCCGCCATCACAGGCGTGCAGCACGATTGAATTGGAAAATTCCCCGTTCTCCTCCATTACGGCGATACAGAATCGTCGACGCAGCCGCAGTTTATTTTTATAGAGGCGCTCAGATGGAGAGATGAAACAACGCCCCCCTCTACATTCGCCCGGTCAAACTCAACCGATTCGCTCAAAGAAGGGCAATGATCACTTAAATTCCTGAAAAAGGAAAAAAACTTCCATAGAAAAGTGACAAAGTTACCAACAAAAATCGAACATACATAGTCAGGAAAAAAAATTTTAAATTTGGCAGATGACTAAAATTGTCGCCACTCCGCCAATTAAAAACCAACTTCAGCGATGGAAACGCATAATTCTAAAGACATTAGAAAATGAGCACCAGAACCAACTCAGGGCAACGACACAGAATCAGAGGATGGTATTTTTTTTGGATCGAGCTCCCTGATAGTCGACTCTACACGAACCAACAGATCACCTGAGGGTACTTACCGACCTGCCACCCCTGTACTAGGTTCGTAACGGTCTACGAGAGAGAGATAGAGATAGAGAGAAGCCCAGTGTAGTAACGCTCGAAAGGCGGTGAAGTGAGCGCGAGAGAGAGATAGAGATGGAGAGTGGGGGCGGCTCGGCGGAGCGGACGTCATATTAGATCGATCAAACCGAGCGAGACCGAGGCGAATGCGGTTGACGAAATTAAATCTTGACCTTTTCAAAAATTGGATGATGTAGCGAGGCATGGCATCGCAGGACGCGCTCGCCACCCGCTTGTGTAAGCGAACGGGGTGTGCTATAAACGTACTGTTGATGGAGGAGAAGAACGGAGACGAGCGTATACATGTACATGTACAGCACATATATATACCGTACTCGTATGTGTGGGTGTACATGTACGTGAGCATATACCGGCACCTACACTATCTCCGTCCACGTATTTCGGTGGAATATTCCCTCGTATGCACCTGAGACCTTGTGTCCAGAGGTTATCCTCCGCTGTTAGCACTGGTCGCTTATGCGATGTTGGACATTCGCTACAGTTCAGTCGACATGAGCGTCCACTGATTGCTGGATAGAAATAATCACCAATTCTGGAGAGACACATTCGAATAATATTTTAGCATTTCGCTAACATATTTTAATATCTTACTTCAAAATGAAATCTCAGGGTTTATAAGGCGTGGGTCACAGGATGCTATAAATGAAAGTATGTGGAACTTTGAAGCGTTCGTCGTTCCATCGTTTCGTTCAATGTCGATGACCCTCAACACCGAAGAAGATGCGATGGCGGTTCGAAATAAATGCCACCAGGTGTTGCTCACTTCGGCATATTTCCTGAAGAGTGGATTAGAAATGGGAGTCGATGAGAAACTTGAAATTTGAGACTCGAAATCCAAAAAGGATACCGTTATCCTTTAACCAACAAATTTCATAATAATCGGACTATTTTTGGTAGACTTATACTTATGTAATTACTGTATATTATGAAGATTAATTTTTTAAATCCTAAGGTTTCATTAAAAAGTAAGCCCCATATTTATGCATTCGCCAACATTTTGAGACCACTGCAAATATTTTCTAATATTCGTTCAAAATAAATGTATAAATCTATAAATAGGACGAGACCAGAGAATTCATATTTCTCCAGAGTTCCCACATTTGAGATATTTTCTCATCCACAAAGAAAAAACGGGCTCGCTGAGAGCGGCAGCGCTGCACCGTAAAGCCCCAAATTATGTAGGAAAACAACCCGAAACACGTAAAATAAGCGGCTCTAAATAGATAAACGTCTAACTCCATGGGCCGGGTTTTCTCCCCTTCATCCCCCTCTTCAGTGTTTGTTTGTTTACCCCGTCAGTTTTGAGTCCAGCTGTCATCGCTACATTAACGCGTTACGGGCCACAATACAGGATCCCAAGATATGTTCCAGACTGCAAGCAGAAAAAAGAATATGCCCCCCCCCCAAAAAAAACACACACACACACACACAGTACGTTTCTGTAACCGCAAAAACTCGCAGGTTGTACTACTACTGTACGAGCGCACATCGGGCGAATCCTTCCAGAGAAAAAAAGATATATTCTCGCCAACTGCTTTAGCTATTGCAATATATCGGTCGAATAAGTGCTTATTTACAAACGGGCTGATCGCCTTGTGTATATATGAATACAGAACCAAGAGCTCCGTGGAATCCCAAAAGCATAGAGAGAACATAAAAATTTCATAGGTTGATGTTCTTTTACTCGTATACGAGGCTAGATTTTGTTCATCTTCTCTGGAGAGAGACAGAGAGAGAAAGTAACACGAGTGGTAAAAAAATAAAAATGGCGCATCAACCAACAACAAAAAATAGCCTTTAAATTTATATGTTGTTAATTTCTTTTTTGGCAGAGGGTCAACAAGCAACTCTTGTATAAACTCCTCGGAACATTTTTCATGAAGAATCTCACTGAAGACAAGAAATTCTAAACGAAGTATTCATCCCGTCTATAATCTTGGTCACTTGGAAAGACAAAAAATGACAGTTGTCAGAACATGAGGAATATTCTCTTGGCAGCAAAAGTTAGTGTTGAACTCTGGTGGCGTTCCAGCGAATCTCAGTTTCAATGACGTTTAAAAGTGCAACTCGGGTATTGGGCTCCTCCAGCGGCGACAATGACTACCTGACAAATGACGATAACGAGCGACGCCTAATGATTAAGCGCAATTCTAATACTCCAAAATGGTCTAAACTAAGGTTTTACCCGAAAATACTTTAACTGTCGCCTAACAGTAAGATCGACATATTTCTGGGAAACACGGGGATGGGGGACGGGGGGACGAGGGGGACAAAGCTGGGACACGATGCTGTAATGGATTAGAAAAAGAAACTGCTGTCTGGAGTGATGTCAATTGTTCTTTCTCCGCGCGCATCTACACAGCATCTGGAGACGACGGGGGTTGGATGTCTTAAGAGGGTGAGGAGGAGGAGGAGGAGAAAAGGTTCCTGGTTCGGGAAAAGATCAGTAGATCAGAGGAGCGAGCTCGGGCATCCGAAAGAGATACGCTCATGGCCGTGTATTGGCTACAAATCGAAGAGGACGCTCTATATCGCCTGTTAAAAGATTTATACGGGTAGACGAGACCCGGCTGCCGACCTCTTACGCCGACCACGACCACGAGTGGAGAAGAAAAACCAAAGTGTACAATCTGTTAGCGGAATCGCAGAGAGCGAAGATGGTCACGAATGAGCGACTCGCGGTATCACTAGAGGGCGCTACAACTATCCTATGGTCTGGAACCATAAACTTTAATTTGAATCATCAGAAAATGCTCCAAAAAAAGAAAGAGAGATCCGATAGTCTCACTCGATGGCCATCTAAAAAAAGCACAAGTAACGGTGCAAACGACTAATTTTAAATCAAGTTGAATCGTGATTATATTTTAAAAAATGTAAAACGTTTGTGGAAAGGATTAATCTTCAAAGTGTACACCAGCATTGGACCAGTTAGTCATCAGGAATTCTGTACTTCGATAGTATCAGTAAGAACATTATTTAATTTTTCGGGTTTTCCTATTGTAATTTTTGTCATGTTTCAATTAAATTTGTACTTTCAAAAGTCCCAATATCATAATTAATTTACGAAACTCCTGATGACAGTGAGATAGAAGCCGGATATCAATGATATTATATTCCCGTGTATCCACGTCAGACTTCGAAATGATGTTTATGCGTTTTCATTTTTCAAATAATATCCTTTTTTAAAAAACCACATATCTTTCCAAAAATAATTTTTAAATAATAATTAAATAATTTAAATTGGAATCTAACATTTTCAATCTTCCCACTTGACAAGTCTATAAAATGGCAAACATAACAGAGTCTTGGCGTCACTTCTGTAAATATAAAGTCTCCCCTCCCTCAGGTGTTGATCAAGTTCCAGTTGTTCTCGCTAGGATCGTCTCATCCGATAATTCAGAAGCCTATCCCATGAGTTTGTGAAGCAACCCCAGGTCAAACCAGAATAAAAGAAATAAAAGCAATTGTTGGTCGTGTGCGCGGTGCTGAGAGGTCGAGTCCAGCCCACAGTAAGAAACAAATATCCAAATCGAGCGTGGCCTTTTTTATATCATCTTTTTTTCGCTTCCTCTCTGTAAGAATAAAAACAAATAGAACGCGACGAAACAGATTGCGTTTGGTGTGATAACCTGGACAGCCTGCGGTGCTCCTTGAAGGGCATGCGATTATCTTTCTCTCTTTTTTTTTGTTTTGTTTGTTGTTGTTGTCTCGTTATTCTCATCTCATCGGTATCTTTATAATCCGGCGCTTTATCACCCGCCTATCCAACGCAGGTAGGGCGCAACCAATTGTACGAACGCCTCATTCCTCGTACATGGAGGAGGGGAGGGAATAGAATCCACACAAATAATTGTGTTTATCCTCGGACCTGTTTTTTTCCAAAAAAATAAATCTTTTCAACAATAACACAGAAGAAGAGAGGGCTCGAGGTATACAACCTCCTGAGACCCACGTTTAATCGGCCAAATGGTATTGAAGAAGAGTTGAAGTCCAATTTACACTGGGAACATCTGATGCTTTGCTCGATGGATTATGTTTGGGGCCTGCGAGAAAAAATTGAATAGTCCACGATAGAGAAGTTAAACTCACGCATGTGTTTGCCCAAGACAAAATGACATTTCGATGGATCAAAACGTGTTGCTACTTAACCATGGGAGTAGTGAAGCAAGCTAATTCTCAATTTCTAGATCTAATAAATTAGTTTTGTACCAACAAAAATTAGCCATCCTGCCTAGGACTACATATATATAGTCCCCCGCTTGCATTGTTCTACTTTAAGCTTGTTAAAGATACTGGAGTAGGCGCGCAAGCGACGCAAGAGCAGATTTTCACGGGGCACCACTGTTTGGTGGAGGATGGGCGTGGGGGATGGATTGAGGGGCTGGAAAAGAGACATAGAGGCCATGGACTCACGGGAATTCCGCGAAAATCAAAGATTTATGTCTTTTCACGGACATCGGTTCGTTTGCTTTCGCTGTTTGGACGACCGAGACGCAGCAGTGGAATAATTTTTGATTCGGCACAAACGGGCGTAACAATCGAGTGAACCAGAGGTCCTCGAACCTTTACGCTAAAATACCCAAATTCTGTAACAGTTGAAATGTTAAAACGTTGACAAAATAAAATTAATAAATACAAATTATAACGTTAATAAATAAAAAGTATGGCTAACTACTTCCGATTAATCCAAATGTATTACCAATTGATTTTATCCCAATGGCGCATTGTTAATTAAAGTGATTACTCATTTGGGAAGGACCCAATTAAATGGTGTTATTATCTACAGTTAAGTTTTAATGATTTGAGAAAATATTTGAATTTCCCAACAAGTTACCTTTTTATTTTGGGTGTTTATTCACTGGGTAGTTATGATTGAAAACTATACAGTATGAACAGCAGAGAAACCAATGATGGTCAACATACGTAGCTCAGAATATATTGCGAGCTATATATATTTGGGCACCACTGTTCTTGGCTTATAGAGTGAGGGAGGGGTCCATCTCTGAGGACACACGGGTCGCATTGGTTACACTGTTAACCGGTGCCGCAAAGTTTCCATTGGAAAACAAACGCAGTTGCAGAAATAAAAATGGAACGATCGACTCCGAATTTTGAAGAAGATCGAACCTCCCCTTTTCGTCTCGCATAGCTCGTATTTTTGAGAATGACGTCACGACAGAACGTCTGTAGTGCGGTTGGTCACAGTTGATTGGAACAAAAAAATATATATATCAATATAGTTCCATTAAAAAGAGATGGGGTAAATAAATGTGGCGCGCGTCAACATGTGCAGACAATCGACATTAAAGCCAACGTAAGTGTACAAACACGGGACAGATCCTTGGAAAATCGACGACAAGCTGACGAGGCTCCATAAATAAAAATAATAATTGTATTTTGTGAAACTTACATTGAAAGACATCATCTCTTTTCTTCGTCAAAACCCAAAAAAACCTCGATTCATATACCTTATTGTTATTAAAGTCAAGGTTTATATTTCAAAAAGATATCAGACTACGGAGAGAATGATTACATAATCAATCGAAAAAATATTCATTCAATCGATTCTTACAGATGTATTTAGAATTATAAAGACCACTGAGAAATTAAAGGAATTCAAGCTGGTTGAGCAGAACAGCCAATCAAAAGGACAACGCGTGAAATATGGCGACAACTTTGACTTCACATAAAAACGTAACAATAAACCAAACGGGTTGGGTCAATACTACTCAATCGGATACACCGTTTCGAACATCGATCGAAATCGAAAGCAAACCATCTACAAAATTCTTGGGAACAATTTACTGTTGTGGAAAAAAAATAAAGATTTGATTTGCAGTAGGAATTGCCGAACCCGGCAGGAGCGTGTCATTGACACACTCTCAGCGACGTTACTGCGCCAAAACTCTCCAGTCTTGAACGAGCCCAGGTTTATATATATAAATTCTATAAATTTATGATGCGCTGTCAAAATCAGCGCCATTATAAAGCCATAATACACTCTCGGGGTATTAGGCGGCGGAGGGATCGCTCAGCGACGCCTGGCCCTGGCATCGCCTTCTACATGTACGTCATCGCAGCCGGAAGTTTCTCAACACCAGACTTCACACTCTAAAAAACAAGCCTCCTCTAAAACTCACGAAACCTCCACCAAAAAATGCACACTGTATATATGCTTTTAAATTGCCTAACTTAAATACAAGATAGATCCAAATTATATTCATAAAAGCACATTGGAATTATTAAAATGTATTAGTATGGATTGTCGCCAAGTTGGTGACCTTTCTACTTGGGATCAAATTGGTTTTATGACGGACAGAAAAACATCCCCCGTCTAAATATTATGGATCGTCCAGCTAATCTGATTGGAAGGCGCCGAATAGAACACAACCCACACCAACGACTCCTAAGGTGAGATTAAACGAAGAAATAAACCGAGTGATCGAGGTGCGCAACCCACATAAATGATCTAATAGATCAGGACAAATGAAATGAACAGAAAATGATCAGCACCACCAGCAGATATAACCCCACCAGAAAATCACGTCCCAAAACAGAAGAAAAATGTCGCCAAAATGGTCGACAGATACCGGGGCGATGTGTTCTGGCTTCTACCCTATCGCACGCATCACCCGTTCGCCGCACGGTGAACACAGCTGCCGCCCAATGCGCTGCAGCAGCGCGACTGTGTATTATATAATAACACAACACAGGCCGGATCCGGGGAACCGTGAACCAATAAATTACGGCTTTACAAAAACCTGCCATATTTAGGCGCGAGAGAGCGTGAGCCGCAATAAATAATGTTTTTTTGGCAGTTCCGTTCCAAAGCTCACCCTTCAAAAAACCCCTCCCTTCGAGATCTCCTCCTCACCAAATCCCACCTATCTCCAGTCCCCCGGTCCACCGCATTTCCTCTCGAGACCTCAGTGTCCACCACATATTTAATTGAAGGCCAAATTTTTGTTTCCCATCCGCAATTGGCGTTTATTCCACTTCAGTTTTCGCAAAACCAGAATAAACGCAGTGATCATCTGTATTCGTTGGAGCACAATCCAGAAAGCATCTCAGGAAATAATTCTATCTGCATTCACTTTGCCTGAACGGAGAAAAAAATGCATTAGCTTGTCAGTAGATGGCGTTACGAGTCTATGGTGATTAACGTCGCCGAAGCAAGCTTCCCTGCAAAGCACAAGTGTATTGTGTGATTGCTACCCGCGTCTGCGTCATCCCCATTCCAATGCATTGATTGAGCAGCAAAGTACGTGTCAAACAGTTCTATTACAACTTATTTTTGTTCGACTCAGGCTATAAATTGGTAGACGCACCCCAAATAAAAACAATTACATTGTTGCACAATCGGTGTTGTCCGAATTATTATATTCAATATTTGACACACTACTAGAAGAACAGTTTTTTGGTAAAGTTGCCTGCCTGAGACGCCGGGTCTCATGAGGACTGCACCGCCACCGTTCATCTTTTGATGACGAGAGCAATTTTTTCCCCACCCACACCACAAACCCCCTCCTTTCACTTTTTCTTAATAATAATTCATCGGGTGTCTCCTGCGTTCCGTGAGCTTGCATGCAGAGTGCATGCTCAGATCCAGGCGATGACACCGTTTCGCCAGAATGGCTCCACCCCCGACCACACCAATTTCAATGAGAACGTGACAGCTATTGATGACCTCTGGTGGCGCTTTAGCGAATCAGTTGGTTCATTGCAGTTCTACAGTAGATCGCCGATCGGATAGCTACCGAAGGTACTCCCGAGAGACACTTACGCGTTCCTAGAGTTTTAATATCTCAAGAGATAGATAGATATCTCATCGGATAGTTGAACAAGTAACTCAAGCATGTCATTATTAACGGGATATCTATTATAGCTGACTGACACAGTCAATAAATACAAAAGAGAAGGGGAAAAATTGCAGACTAAGTAAGATTCGAACCAAAATAATTCAGTACATTTCGCAGGACTTTGCTCAGACGATTTTTGTGGAGCGACGGTCCTGGGTTCAATTCTCGACGCGGGCTCTTGTTCTCGGGGTACTAAAGACGATGTGCGTCCTTAAATAGTGTAGAAGCACCACGGTAGGCATATCCTAATAGTAAATTCCGAATCATCAACCGACTGAACACCATTTTCGCATAACGCCCCTCAAAATACGCACTCTATACAGGGTATCCAACATAAGTTCGGGCCACACGTTAGTCGACATACTGGGAAGCACCTCGTGGCCTATCCAAGCCATCCCATATCGCCTGTGACACAAGACAACCGATGCCCTCTTTCCACCCCCACCCCCACCACCCCCCATGTATTATGTATGTAGGCGACGTGTAGCGAAGCAAGCGAGGCAACAATAACAATGGCTAAATAAATATTCGCGCCATCCGGATTTTATTTACACACGCGCCCGGATCACGACGGCGAAGACGTTGGGCCCACATCGCCGCAGAACTTATTCAGAGTGATGTTAATCGTCGAGGAATTAACGCCAAGTCCCCTCCCCTCCCCTCCCTCTGTCAGAAGGCGTCTGGAGACGGTTACTCTGTGAGAGGCATTCCAGGTTTCGAGCCTCATTAGAAAGTTTGCGAATGAGAACTTCAACGTCTGCTCGAGCGACGGCTAAAAAAATATTGTTGACACATGTCGGTCGTTCATACTTCGTCGGTTTTCGCACTTAGAATGGCTCCCATGTATATTTCTCATTTAGTTCAACGTGATAACTTAATGAGTTAATGATTGATAATATCCAACACATAATACCTGTATTAACAACATGATGCACGCCTCCGTGCTGCTTGTGGCAAATCATGAATCGACAAATACCTGATTCGTTGTTTTTTTTAAATATAAAAATTCATTTCCATCATTATCTTGGAGGTGGCACAATCGCTGTGAATAATCAAGTTCTCTTAATTCAAAATATGAATATCTATAATATTTCTTGCACTTGATAATCAGATTGGTGCAATTTGCACTTGAAACTAAACTGAAATGTTATTTGGATCAATCTTATTATGTGAGAAAGTCTTTAAATTATAATTGAGTGATGCACGCTTGTAGAAAATGTAGGGAGAATCTATGCTGGACCATTTTCTATCAGAAAAATACTTGGACTTTCACAGTAGGCTGCGCTTACGAAACGAAAAAAAATTGCAAGTGGGGAGAAAAAAACAAAAGATGAAACGTAAGTGTCTAAGACAACGCGGGGGTGTCACGTAGCAGACCCCACGGGCTCACTAGCTGGAACTGTACTGTATAATATTTTTTTTACGACGGTCACAAAAAAAATTGGCCTCGACATGGTAACATTGAACATGGACATGCATATTATTTTATTACCAATGTAAATGCAATATCGGGGCGCTCGTTCTCATGACGTGCACTTACAGTGATGGGGACTTTTTTTACGAGAGAGCAAACTGCGCTCTAAAATTGCACAGCCTATTTTAAGCAATCGCAGAACTAATATCAAAATGCTTGGCAAGTTCTCAAATTACTTTTAATTTGATTTGAATATTTCTAATCCAATTGTTTTCCATTTTCCGATTTTTGTATTACTCGAAACCTAATTTTATTTGCTGGGGCAACAATCACATAATCTATTTAAACGTGAAAACTGAAAGTTGATTGGTTATTAATAACATAATTCCGCACAAAATATTGTATATAGGAAACGAGATTTAATTCGAACGTCATTTATAGTTTTGATCAGCGTTAGCTCAAGTGTTAGATCTAGGGTTCGAATCCAATTCCCTCCTGGATATTTTAAAGACATAGTGTGCATGTACAGGGTGACGAAAATATTGGTCCTTTTTAGTGGTATCACAAAATATTTGAATGTGGAAAATGAAATATTTCATAAGATAACGAACCATTAGTCAGAACTCACTCAGGAAACATATCGCGAGTCCTTGTTTCAAAATCCCCAATGTTAAGGAATTGAGATGGCAAATGTTAGAGCGGGGTAAGTCTTACATTTTATACGGTTGAGTTTCTGACAAGTACTGCTGATATCTTGTCATGCCGCCCGCATGAGAGACTCAAGAAATGCTAAACCCCATTTTTTATGCTTGCTCGAATTGTCCTATCATTTTTTACCCCCACAGATACATATTCGTTGTCTTCCACCGTGACAACCCCTCCACCCTCACCATCAAGCATAGTCGCCCCTCGCCTTCAACCCCCCTTATCGAATGTCAAATTTTTCTGACAACTTTCACACATCTGCCGTCACAATCCACACGCCCCTCCTCCATTCCCCCCACACTGTGACGCATTGGCTAGACACACGTAGGACGGGTGCACAACCTGCATGCATAACTGATGAACAAGACAAAATAAGAGGGGGGGGGGGCGATGTTACAAGCAGCATGGTCTACACATAATATCAAACCTACTCAGACCACATATGTCTGGAGACAGGACACACTCATTTCGTGATTTGGTTACAATTGCCACCGATAGAGGTGCTTACTTTCTATAATTCCCTATCCACCGCTAGGAGCGCTGGGATACTGGGATCGGTGAGCAATGGCAAAAAACTGCCACCACAGGACATCAAGAACTGTCATGCACCATAGACCATAGTACAAAAACGCGAAAGAAAAGGTGTATTATTTATTATTACACATCAAGAGAATTCTCAAATTTAGCTCATCTTTCTAATGTTAAGTGAACTCGAGCCCAACTTTGTCCTCAAGCCCTTGATATCTGTTGTCGTCGCGCTGAATGAATGTTTATGTGAACTAGAACGCGCGACAGAGAGTCTCAGGAGTAGAGGACCTGCTTCAATATTCCGCACTCGTGTTTCACAGAAATTCACAAATGGCAGAAATTCATATTCAAGAATGCGAAACGATGGTGGGGGCGTCGAGGGCAAGGGTCGATAGGTGGCGCGCGCGGTCTTTCGCGACGAGGACACGGACCTACACATAATTTAGAGGTAGCGTCGCCTATGAACGCGTCTAGTTCTTCAGGATTTCTAGGAAAGATTCCACGAAAACGTTTATGTGGGCAAAATATGGCATGAGAATTCGACTGACAAATTGCATTCGAATTTTTGAAATACGTAAGTTCCTTTGTCTTGAAAAGTCTTGAAAGACGGTCATCAGGTATCAGAATTTTTTGCGGAAAAATTACTTATCAATTGCATGATGCACACAGTCTTTAAATATATTACGAAAATGTGACGTCACAGACGTAGAATGGGCAATAGAATGACAGAAGGTGACGTCACCACGACGGAACAATCGTCCACGTCGGGAAAAAAATCCGGCCATGAATCTTGATATTAGTGGTCATTTTTAATTAAAAAAGAAGTGAGTCTTAACCATTTAATCATGTTTCACAAATATCAAGGCAGAACAGGAAACTTTTTTTTAAAAAACGTCTGTGCACCAATCACGTCCTGCGGTTTCCATCACCTCGTACCAAAAATGGTACTCTTGCTTATTCCCAAGACAGTTTCCTTGACGTTGCTGCATCAACTAATGCGGTTATTTCGCAACGGCATTTAAATAGAGTTCGTTGCAATAGCAAATAGAGTTCGCCATGTTTATACATACGTTGAGACTCCTTATCCCCGTGACGACTATTCCGTCCGGGTGCGAACTGCGAAGATACACACATTTTCAATCCATAATCTCTCGCCTAGCATTCCGAGATTTTTCTAGCCTTCCCTAAAAGGGGTCCCCGCTCTCCCAACATCCCTCGCCTATATAGCCGAGCTCTTCTTCATTTATCATATTTTTAGACAGACGTTTTAAGAAATATGAACTGCTATTTAGTTAGTTCATCATAGGCTGCTGACGCCGTCCTCAAGGCGCCCCATTACCTCGCCTGCCATTTCTGAAACTGGCGACTGGCAGCTTGAACATCGAGCCTTAAATTCCTTATACAAATTTATTGGGCAAGAAACCGTTTAAATCTCTAATTTGAACAAAATCAAAATAATTCGCAACTGCATGATGTCTGTCATCTTTGTTAACACTAGAGAGTAATTTGTAACGAAGGAAATAATTGTTTAATGTATCATTTTTAAACTATGTGAAATCGCTCAAAATATACAGACGTTCATTTGATACAAAGGATTAATCATAAAAAATAATTAAAACACTAATGTCTATTCTCAAGCAAATTCATTAGGCAATTCTTATGACTGGGTAAAGAAAATTAAATATTATCTCTATTTATAGTTGAGTGCGCAATCCACCCAATGAAAGTGACATACAAAACACGCGTCTCTAAGCACGATCTGTTGACGAGGACTCGCTCTGTAAACAGAGGCATAAATCCCTTAAGTTTGGTGTATGTGTGTGTGTATATTCGCAAATGCATATTTACCATTCGAAAAGTGACGGGCGAAAGTGTCGCCGTCTGGAGCTGAAAGATGGAAAATGGTTGGCCCGAGGGTCATCGCTTCCGGGATTTTCCCTTTAAGATACGAGCGGGACGGTGAAAGCAAATCCATTAGCCAGATGACGTCTTCTACCACTGTACTATTACATAGGCCCATATACTGTAGTGCGAGGGGCCAGCTGTATACGTTTCCTCATGGACACAAGATTGGCAGGATCAATAAAATATTTGTACGTCTAGTTTTGGCCAAAGACGGGGACAATGACTCGCGATGTGTGGCAGCCATCTCAAGATGCCACTATAAATACGACGAAGACCAGCCCGAAGCAGTATTTAGAAAAATATGTGTAAATATATGAAAGAACGTTTATGGGATAAAGATGTTTACAGTACATTACCGTCTCAGAACAGATCATTACGAAACCGAGCCTCGATGTCTTTCTGAATTTTCCAAGACCCTTGCGCCGGGATAGTTTTTCTCGACGAACTTGCGCCATTCTGTTGACGTCGTCTTCTCGTCCCTTGGAGACGCCACTGATTTTCAAGGACCGGGCATCTCAATGACAATATAAAGACTTTTTAAAATGTCTGAGAGAAACGGGGCTATAAATGCAATGTGGAAACATTTTTTTGATATTTATCATAAAGGCGTTAACATGTTTAATCCCTGCAAGTGTGCTTCAAATAGTTTTGATCCACCATGGGCGTCAAATGTGCAATCGGAAATCAGAATTTCGATTCCGGGGTACTGGACGTGCTTCTCGTGTAGTGCCAAAGCAGCATGAGGGGTACAGAACGCCTGTAGTGCTGTTGACTATAGTTGATTGGGGGGGGGGGGGGAAGAAATAACAGCAGTGAATCCGAAGAAAATCCGTGACTCAACGGAAAAATCACAGTAACTAATTTAATTTGTAGCTACAAATCGAATATATTTTGCACGCAGTGATATAATTTGTTGCAATGGTGTCGATAGTCAATTTGCACTTCAAGATAGTGTGACTAAGAATCGGAAAACCAATCGGACTACTACACTCTAGACTTTCCAATGCGCCTCGATGAAATGTAATTAGCGCTTAATTCGTAAACATCACGAATCGAACTGCTGTCGCCTCATTTAGAAAGGCACACACAACGACACCAGCGCCACCTATGTCGCGGAATCGGACTTCGCAAACCCCGTAATTACATGTTCATTACTGCGAGCTCCGTGAAGAGATAAATTAGGATTCAATATGTGCGTTATTTCTTCTCATTTACTTTCACCGCGCTCGGTAGTAAAACCGCCTTTTTATGCATTCAGTTCGTTTTCGGGGAGCGCCGGAGAAGAAGAAAAAAAAATACATCTGACGGAAAAGACTGGAAGACCGACGGCCGACGGCCGACGCCGCACCACAGAAGAAAAAAAACCGAAATTATTTAAATTATAGAGAGGGAGTGGTAGTTCCCTCAACTCGGTGTACAACGATCGTTCCGAAAATTGGCCGAACCCCGCGAATAATGCCATTATATAGATTACCTTCATTATTCGTAAACAGCGTTTAAAATTTGGTTTCCTCGACGCGACCTGCCTAATCATATTGCTAGAGAAAGAGGGCGAGTGAACGTGCTTCCTTCCGAGAGGCGGCGACGAACTAAGAAATAAAAAAGCAACTCAAATGAATGCATAATTTACTTCTATCTTTTTGGCCCGCGCCGCTCCAGACTCCACCGAGCACCTTAGCCCACAAAACAGCTTTCTACAGTACATATATATTTGAGTACACGAGAACTTGGTACAGTGTACATGTGTACAAGCGTGCAAGGCTAGGCAAGGCAGCGGCTTTCAATCAAACATACAGTACACACGCATACACACAGATAAGAAAACACTATTATTTTCCATTTAAATGAGGCGCCCATTCGCGGATTATCCGCTTGAGATCCGGTGACCATCCAAAGCGGGTGAAATTTTTTTACTTTTAACGCCTAAAATGAAGCATGGATTCCACCTGCGGTCCAAGCTGACACACAATAATATACCAGGACAATCCTGACAAATGACAACGGACCTGAATTTTGGTTTTAAGAAAAATCGGAAAACACGCATGGATCAAAATGAGCGAAACAAACTCAATCCCTATTTCCAGGAACACCTGTATAAGATGTTAATAGTATATCGATGAAACGTGGCATAATTGGTTACTGTTAACTCAGATATGGATAAAAAATAAAAAATTGTATGCAATTAGTCTAATATCTAATTAGTCTAACCACAACAAAAAATGATATCACAACTTTATGCGGCCTGTATTTACGCATTTACTTTTATTTATTTATTTTTCTTTTTGCTCTGCCTTAGTGGATCTGTACTATAGAATATGAAATCCTCTCGAACCATGTATCCAAAATATGTCTTTTGTTTTGAGCTCGGATCTCATGAGGACAAAATACCCATCTAACGCACTCGGCGCAAGGCGACTTTTTAGGCAAAGAAAATTAATCAAGCGCAATCTTTTTATGCTCAACGAATTTCAAACACATTTTTTTCTCCAGCCTTATCCTTGGCAACTAGGTAAACGCGTACTATACGGAACGAAAATAAAAGAATACAAAAAAAAATCGACCAGAGACTGCTTCCAGCAGCAAGTCCTTTCTGGATACACCCGGGAGGGTCTCACAGACGAAATAAAAATTCGACGAATCTCATTAGGCTTATTATTATTCAGTGGACAATTTTTTTCTTCTGCCCCCCCCCCCCCAAGCTGAGCATATGTACTTAGGCAACATAAGTGTCACCTCGACAGTGAATGTCGACTTGATCCCAAAAAAAAATCCTTCTTCTTTTAAGATTCATGCGGAATTCAAGTCTCCATTTGCATGGCGAATTAAGACGAAAGAAATGGATACCAAATTATCAAATCAGAAGAAATCATAGGTTAGAATTCAGAGGCTCTCCAGCAGCATTGAAATATGAAATCTTAACTTAATTAAACGGTGTCTGAATACTGGTTAAATTTTCATAACGTTAAATAACTTTTGAAACTCATTCGTTACGATTTAAACACCCATGTAATAAGTGCTTCCGTCCATCTTCTACTACATGAGCGAATTTCGAATTCCCTAAGTCGAAACTAAAAATGCTTGCCTGAATATCGTCATGAATATTAAATATTGTTATATCGGAGCAAACAGCTTTCATTCTTTTTTACAAAAATCAAAATTGATATGAAATAGCGGCAACATTTTCCATTGTCCAGTCAACGTTTTCTGTACATTTAACGATTTCTTCTGGACAATGATTTAGTTCTGCTAAATATACTCGCGTCAGAGTACTGCAACCGCTCAATCTCTATTTTTATAGATCCATATGGAGGACACGTATTCTCCCTGGAGGGCGCCTATGAGCGTTTTTCCTCTTTAAGGTTCTAGCATCCGCAGACAGCGCCACAGGTGAATCTTGCGTGATGCCAACCGGCCGAACACAAAATAGACATTCCCTTATATTTTGCTAAGATGGTAAAATGTTTAGCACTTAATGGAATTTCTTTCAAGCATATTTAATTAACAACCGATTCGTCGTCTTCATTCAGTGATGTCCCGAATTCACCATTTCCGATTAATATTTAACAACCATAATTCCCATTTGAAATACTTTTCTTAACATTGTTTAAGATCAGGTGAAGGCTAGCTTTCAGTAAGCATTTCTATGTGGCGCTGCAACTCGAAAATATAGTAAATCTTTGCACTTCTTTTGAGCGAACTGTCATGAATGACGCACATGAAGTGTCAAATCTATTGACGCATACATCTATCATTTAAAATTACAACTTAAAAAGTTCATGCGCTTTTGGACCGTCGGATGGCGCCAGACGTTGGGGGTGCGTTAGGCTCACATGTTCCGGCTGGTGGGCGTCGTCAAATATTATTATACGTGCGGTGGGCGCGGAGCACTTTCAGGAACAGTTTCAAACAGTCACTTTCAATCTGCAGGCGGCGATAACACGGAGTATTGACCACCAGCTCCTTAAAGCGGAAGACGGGCAATGGACTTCCGGCGGAGACTGGACCGGAAACGAGAGGCTGATTGACGTCACGGTAACGTGCCGAGGTCCTTTATTCGGACCGACCAAAACGATGTTAAGGACAGTCCTTTCTGTATTTTTGTAAGAGCGCCAAAAAGTCGTTTGACGTATGTAATGCGGGCAATGCGCACGGGGGAGCTTCTCAAGAGCATGTCGACGGGGAATACGTCAACCAGCAAGTCATATCCTCCTGTGACCCGACTGTCAATTTGTTCTGAATATTTTCAATGCAGCTTACATATAAAAAAAAAATCAAATTCGCGAGTCATAATCGTAAAAAACCTTCTTTCTCACTTACTGAATCAAGGCTGACTTACAAGACACGTAGAATCAGAAATGAATCAATTTATCGACACTCATTTTCTGAAAAGTTTTTGATATCCACATTAATGGACGTGAGGTCACGGCACACTACAAATTGATCACTTCGGTGGACATCGCGTTAATGTCTCGCCAAACATTATAAAATTGCCAACAATGAAAATAAACATCGATACCTAATTTCCGGTTAAAATAGTCCGGCAGAATTTCGAGTCACCCTCGTTTCTATATTACAGTAGACTGGGGGATTTTCTTCCACTCTGTAGTGGCGGCAAGGCCATCAGTTATTCAATTCGTGTCATTCAATCATCCAACCCCTCCGCCACTCCATCGCCCACCCTCACATTTGACATTGGCAGAGCAACCACGGCGAATGACGATAAAAAGTCTGGCCACCCAATACACGTACGTTTAAACACACACAACATACTCATAGAGCCTTTCAAGTTGGAAGCGCGCAATGAGCAGAAAAAAAAGTTCGATAGAGTTTGCCGAGAATGCCAATGAGAGAGAGAATCCTGATATTCGGATGGAACGGCCATAGAGGCGCTCCAAATAGCAGAAACGACGGTGTTCTCGGAAGTGCCACGCTGTGCAGCCGGCGCGCCCCCTATCGACCGACAACGACATTGAGAGCCGACGCAATCAACGGACAACGACGTCATATCGAGCCGGCGAAGCACGAAAAATGGAGGCCACGATCAACCCCACAGACCGTTCCACAAAAACAATCACGACGCCTAGGGAATTTTTCCTTCTCTTTGTTGACATCAGGTCAATGACGTCTCGTGAACAACACACTGATCGCACAGACGTTCTTGAAAAGTTCTCGCTGTTGGATTTCATTCGACATATTTCATGAATTCCGTGCAATTGTCTGTATAAGTGCATTTGAATACTAAATTATAATCCTAATTGTAATCTAGTAATTAAAAAAAGATGACAAATTATTCGGTTCGTTGCAGTGATCAATGATCGAAAAGGGCAACACAATTTTTTTGGACCATCAGTCAATGCACTTCATTGGAATTTGGTGAATTAACCGTCGGTGACGCCGAAAATTACATCTGAGATCGCCTGCCACATGACGCAATGTACGCCACCTAGTGAACAAGCGCGTCACCCATACCATATTCAGCGTTCTCCAGAACAAAAGTGGATTGAGAATATTTGCCAGGCTAAGCGGACCATCTTAAATCGCTGCAGTGAAGCGCCTAAAGCTCCCATTAAAAGAGGCAGCAACCACACGAAACACCCGTGCTATGCAGAGAAGCTCCGACATTTGACGGCGCTTGAAAAAAAGAGCATCCAGTTTCCAAATACACACAAATGGACATAGGGGACCTCAGGAGGATAGAGGTGCTACAACACATATACACTGTAGATGAAGACGTGCACCTATACCTTAGTATATATATATATATTCTGGTGTATAAAAAAGCTCTTCGTACACTGAAGAGAGATTGAGGGTTGCCGCTCGCGAATCGTGGCAGAAATGTGAATGGATGGGAGTCACAGTCACTCAAATTACACGCTTTTAAACCGTTCTCTCTCTCGTGGGCCACCCCTACACCCAGCACTCCCTCACACGCAAGGCACGCACGGCACAATCTGCAGGCACTCGGCGGCGTCTCCGCCACCATTTTCCCCGCCCACCACCGCAGTAACCACCCGGTCCCCATGCAGTCATCCAATGCCACGCCATCGTCATCCAATGCACACCAGAGGCCTTCCTCCCCCCTCCCCCCTATGGTGGCCTGAGCGTTTCAATTCCCACTACACGGTTGAAGGCGCGGTCGATTCGATTTCTTTTTCCGTTTTACTCTGATTTCGTGCCCAGTTGTTGCTATACGGTGGTGGTGGTGGTGGAGGAGGTTCTCGGCACTGTAGTTCACGCACGTACGTACATGCATCCTCCAGAGTCCCTCCACCGAGAACTCTTAATATACGAGAGATATCAGCCATCGGCCATCAACGAGAGATGCCAGGAAACACGAAAATGTTGCTTTTTGAATTTTGATCAACTGTCGGACAGAGATCCGAACGGATTCGATACAGTCATTAGAATTTCAGATATCTTCATAGATTACACACCTGACACTCGTAAAAGCTTTTGTCAATTCAGAAACTTCGTTCGTCTCACCAAGTTCAGCTTCGAACGTTCGCGGTAGTTCGGGGTCCGGAGATTGGCAAACAGTTTAACTTAAAAATTTAGCAACATTGATATTGAATTTTGTTTATAAATGTATATATATTAAGCACTACGAAAATAATTTAGTTCTCTCAGATCTTCCCATTGCATGCGTACGTTTCGGAATCCAGGAAAAATACCTGGCACAGCCGTGGATCTCAGGAGGATACAGCATCTCCCAGAGTACACGGGCTACAACTGTTGAGAGCCGAAAAAGCACGCATCGTCTATAACCCATGGAATAAAATAAGAGATGAACTTGGCAAGGGGGAGGCGAGAAGGAGGAGCTCCCATCGATGCCTATTAACTTTACGCCGACGAAAACGTGGAATTAGGGGTTCGATGGCTGCACCATAAAATGCAAATAAAACATTTCGGCACTGCAAATCCGAACGACTTAAAATGTCACCACTATTCTGTATTTTATGTCCCTCCAGTCGTACAACTTTGTTACCTACATTTAGGCTGGATTTCTACAGGGTGAACCTCAAACTATGTTTATTACAAACCCTTTTATTATTTTTAATAAGTCGGCCCAAAATAGTCCGTTTAATATGAAATTTGGTACAAATGACGTGAACGTATTTATCAAAATGGTGGCTATTTCAGAAGATGTTCAAAATGACAGCCGCCAGCATTAACACATGCGTGAAGTCGGGTGCGCCACTTTCTAAGTGTTACATCAATTGTCCGCTGGTCGAGCTCATTCCACGCCTTCTCAATCAGCTCTCTCAGTTCATTCACATTGTTAATCTTCCTTCTGTATATCTTCTCTTGTAGAACACCCCAAATTCCACAGTTCACGGGGTTCAGATCTGGACTGTTTGGTGGCCACAAATCAGGTTCTATAAATTCAGGCGTCTCCTGAGTTGGCAGCGCAACGGTATCCTTCGCACGATGGACTGGAGCGACATTTCAACCGAAGTTTTTTTTAGCAATGATTCTGCCCACATACGTTTGAGAAATGTCTATCTGATGAGCAGTTTGACGCTTGGAAAGGTGCGTTTGCGGACGTCCTTCTTGACTTTGCACAAGCTCGTTAGCAGCATCGATGTTGGCATCCGTTTGCAAACTGTTTGATTGGCGAGCAGTTTCACGACGACGCTCGACAGCTCCTCCGGTTGACCGGTCTATATTTCTCCTTGGTCTATGTCTCAGCCCGCCTAAAGTCCATCCTTTTTTGGAAACTCTTTAAGAAGTCATATTGCACCATATACTTTTTGTTTTCTCGAAGAAATTTTATAGCAAACTTATCTTCTTTCTTGAAAGACATTTTCACAGCTGACTGTAGCAGACGTGCTGTGTAATTTCCACACAATATGCATGTATCCCAACTGGCCACTCGAGCTACCAGGGACGAGAACCGAAAACTAAAAAACACAGAAGCAATTGAACACCACCAATAGCAGGCCGGGTCTCATGCGCATACACACGATTTCACTGACCAGCCGCACCCCATCTTTCCCGGTGCAATATGGCGGAGGAAATGGACCGAAACCGAGCGTGAATGGCACCAAAAACAACGTCACCCAACACGCAACCCTATACTGTATGAACACGGGGCGCACCATTAGCCCCGACCCCACCCACCCATCACGGCATCTGCAGCTGGCGCCTCTGCTAATGGCGAGGGGGACATCAGGGTGGGAATTGGGATGGGGGGGTATGGGAGTGACTCCGGAACGTCCGAATCCCCGTGCCCCCCCCCCCGAGACGGGATTAATCATTGGGAGCCAGCATCCACGGCAGCAGTAAGTTAGTAACTCTCCGGCTCGTCTAATCATGTTGATTTGGACCGAGAAACACTAGATGGTGGTGGATGGTTGGGCCGAAAGACGGAAGTCTTGTGATCTGGTCACACCGACACACCACAGATCACAATTATTTTCAAAGTTGCCTCCGAGCGAGAATCAAATTATGAAGAAATGTAACGTTGAGCACCTTAATAAGTCTCATAACCAGAATAATTATTTTAAAAAAACTTTTAAAAGAACATAGGAACAAATCCAGGACATATTGGACTGGCGTTAAGTTAGAGAATCGACCAGTAGATCGATGAGAGTATATTTGTAGATGTATTTTCCCCAAGCCAATTACGCGATCCCAGCGGCTCTCCATAATTTCGATCCCGGGGTACTGGTGAAAATGTTGCCCTTGCATAGTGCCTAAGCACCTAGAGAAGTACATAAACGCCTGTATTTCAGTGATTGGAAATAAATAAAAAATGTTGATTTTTTAAATTGCTGGAAGTGCATGTCTTCGGCAATATTTTTGAAATGACTTTTTCCAAGTAGTTTTTAATAGCGTACTTGTATTTCCGGCCACAACAGTAGCACCAGAGTAGGAGAGTTCCCAACCTGGAGATCCTGTAACACCCAAGTTCGCCAGAAAAGCGCGACCAAGGCATTAACGCCTAACGAGCAACGACCATCGAACATAGAAACCCCGAGCCCACATACTGGTCCAGCCTGCAGCTTAAATTGAGCGTAACTGCGCGGTTTGGGGCGGAAAATGGCGATGGGTGGAACCGGGGTTCTATATGATCGAAAAGAGAGAGAGAGCCGGGGAGCGAACTAAAAGATTAATTTGCTCATGTTTGGCGTCTGGCACCACACTCAGTGTGTTTACGTACATATCCCGAGTTGGTGAGGCGGTCAGGTTTAAAAGAGAGAGAATCCGACGAAACGCGACGCCAGCGCCCCCAGGGTCCGCACCACCCGATCCCACCACCAATCGGAAAGCAAAATGGCGTTCTACAAACACTTGCACTATCGAAAAGCGACACACGCACACATACACCGCCAAGTCCATTGACACTGGCGCGCCGCGCTTAAGCCAACACTTTGCAGCCGACGGGCGAAAATACGAATTTCGTGTTCATTAGCATTTTACGAACGCCAGCGCGCGCCTGAGCTTTACAGCAAGATGGCGGCCACTCTGGGCGATTAGTACTTTTAGCGCTCTCGCCATTTTTGACAGTTGCTGCGCACGGAAGAGTTCCCCCTCAAATGTGGGAAAGGAAGACAAATGAATATTCAGATTAATGAAACCGATGGTCAATCCGTAGCGTTTGGCCTGCATGACACCTTATTTCCTACCCCTTATAAGTTGGCAAATACTGCTGGCACCTGGCCTGCATGACACCTTAATTCCTACCCCTTATAAGTTGGCAAATACTGCTGGCACCTCGCCAACATTAACACCATGTGAATGTGTCGATTACCACGTATTAAAAATTATCAACGCTTTTACTAAACTGAATTGAACAAATTATACTGTATGGACGGATACATTTTATATGAAAAATGTCATATTCAATATATCCAATATGGATTTGGGGGGTTAAAAGATGTCAAATCAACGGTGGACATCCTTAACCATTTTTTTAACAACAAAAACTCAACTTTAAACCCAGCGCTCGTTCCCTCATGGCCCGCGCCCCGGGCACAATCTCTTGGCGCTCCCCCTACTGGAAAGGAGGAGGAGGAGGAGGAGGGGAGCACTGGTGTGAACCAATAGTCAAGCAAATTCAGCTCACGGCTTAGTCAGTCGATAAAATACGCTTTATATCTGCACAAAATATCGCGTTGTTCTACATATACGCAAATTTCGACAAGATCGGCGTGGGGTTGGCTGTACAGTAATTTGACATTTTTCTTTATCTCGATTCAAAATGTCGAGCCTCCCTCCAACCCTCCCCGACATCATTTCCATACAGATGTACTCAATTTTACCCGTTACTGTTAATTTGGTTACACGCAGACCTCGGATATCGACTTTTTCTGCCGGCAAAACGTTGTCAAAAGAGAGGCTTGGCGGATTGGAAGAAGCATCGAAAAATAAATTGGAAATTTGCTGGTGGGCTGAATCACACTAACGGCCACTATTGCGTTATCAATTTGCTACCAGCATCACTGGAACGGGGGAAGAGAGACGACAGGAGGAGGAAGGGGGGGGGAGGAGACAAGAAAGGCATCTTCATGTGTGATTTTACCAAATAGGATAGAAGGTCTCGAGTACATGAGTCCTATTCGTTAACATTAAGGTCCGTCATTCAAACGAATGTCGCCGTGCCTTGAAGCGCCTACCGTAAACGCAGAGTCGTCTTACAGTTGTTCGTTAGGCGGCGCTGCGATCCTGCACGAGAACCAGTGACGCACCAAACGGCGAAATCGATAAGCTATTTTCAAAATCGTCGTTTATAGGAGTTTTCGGTTGGCGACTCTTGAGATAATGTACTGTACTTTTATCCTGTGTGGGTTTTAGATTTTTCAGTTCGTAGGATTTTATTGATTGGCGCGCATGCGACGAAAGAATAAATGACTATTTTTTTCTTCAAAAAAGCCCAAACGATTGACAACGTTGAATGATGCAAGCAATACACGTTTATACACAAAATATGGTTCTACGTGTACGCGTTTTAAGGCGCATGATTTAATATTGATTGGACGCATGTAACCGTATTGAAATGTGAGTTTGTCGTGGCAGAAAAGTCGGTTGTGGGGAAGAGGGAATCAGAAAGTCAAGTGGATCAATACGAAGAATATGCAACGCATACAGCAAAGACGAGAGTAAAATCTGTGTACAGGAATATGCAAGAATGTTTAATGAGATTTTTTCCTTTCTTATACAAGATGCATCGTACATGTCAATGTGATGAAAAGAAAACCATAAATTTTAAATTACCGCATCTGGAAATTAGGAGAGTGCGTTCAGGAACGTCGAGAAAGTGAGAATTGTAGCAGGGGATGATAGCCCCACAAAATAATTTGACATTTACGAGACAAGATTTCGAATCACGTCTCACGAATCAATGAAACGTCATTAACGCCAAATCATGCACTCCCGTAATTTGTATTGCAATTGTGCACACATCAATGAATAATTCTGCCCAATAGGGACAAACTTTATTTAATCATACATTTTGCGACAGGTAACACACACAGTTAAGCTTACACTTTAAACCTGAAAAAATAATAATAACCAAATCCGAAAAATATAAACGAGAAAGATTGTGCCTAGTTATTTGGCCACAGGAAATTAAATTGGAAGGAATCTGAGCAATTCGAGAGAAAACACCATGTCGAGACCCCACCAACACACATCCAGACATAACGAGGAGTTCTCAGCGCCTCACATCACCATCTTCGCATTTTAATTGAGAGAAACGTTACACCGTTCCATCAGACATGTTCCGAATTTATCCATTTTGGGGACGAACGTGGTATCAATTTCATGAGAATCCAAGAAAAGTGTCCCAATTAGGAACACGGGGCCTCCAGAGGCTAAGTGCCAGCATCGAGGGCGATCAGCCTGCCAAGCCAGTTTGATTTCCCACGAGGGGTCGCCACCGAATCATTCGGCAATTAATGGCGAACATGGTCGGCATGTGCGGGGGGAGGCGGTGCGGGTTGGACGCGAGCTACCACCAGCAGTGCATTTTTCAGAGATAGAGAGAGAGAGAGAGCGCGGGTTCGATCTAATGGCATTTCCCACGCGTTGAGTGGTCAGCACGCTGTCCAACAACACCACCACCGCCGCCGCCGCCGCCGCCACCACCACCACCACCATCACCTCCCTGCCGCTCTCCTTATTAAGATTGAAACCAGCGGTGGGTCTCGGCGGAATAGCCGCCAGCAAGGAGCACATGTTTCGGTTCGCCATCCTCCAACGTGGTGTGTGTGGGGGTGGAGGCGGCGGGGAGACCAGGCGAGAGATGACACGAACTGTGGCGCCCTGGGGGCAGACCAGTCCAGAGGTGCCCCAACTATTTAGCGTTATTGCCGCTATCGAGTCGACACAACGTCAACTCAGGACGATGCGCTTTATCACCAGCGCGGGTAGCGCCAACTTTCGTCATATGGCACAGGTGGGAACTGGTGGTGAGACTTCTTAATACCCTGGTTCCACTGGTCAAGCATACTTATTCCAAGCATGCTTAGCAAGGTGCGTTTAGACATTGAACCTAATCGGCATGTGTCACTCGTACGTGCTTCGACAAGAAATTGTCTTGAATGACAATTTCTCCATCTCAATTGTGCTTGAGAGGGCACGTTCCGCTTTTAATAAGATTCGAGCACGTGATTTGTAGCGCTCGCTATTGGGCACGATCTCAAACGACAATTTGCCCCAATCTTGATCAAGCACAATTGAAATCTCTCGAACAACTTGAAGCATGCTTACAGCGTAACTAGGATATTAATCCGCCCGCCAAAACCAAATTCACCGTTAGGAGGCGCACGATGCGAGATGGTAATCCGACCAACTAAAGAAACTCTGAAACACCACCAGAAGACACAACCAATAACCAGTTTACAAAAAGGATTGCGCTAATTGAAACGAACTCTTTTTCCAATGACTAAAAAAAATCTCGTCACGTAAGATCTGTCTCTTTGCTCTTTCTCTTTCACGCAACAGTTCCGCGCAGCTCGGGACATGGTCCGCGGAAGAAATATTTCTGTGTTTGCGTTGGGCCGATACGACTAAGTGAAAGGGTGGACACGGGTTGCCTGGGGGTAATGAGGAACCAGTTGGGGGTGGGGGTGGGTAGGAGTGGGAGATGGCGGCAGAGAGCAGGGGGACAACATCAACCATTTATCACCAATTAACGAGTGTATATGTGCGTGTCGGGGAAACTAGGGGGTGGTGTTGGTGCTGCCCCCTATGGAACGTTGTGGGGTGTGGGGGAAGGGAATTTGGTGGAACGACGTAGAGATGCGAAATGGATGGACTGTGAAAGATGGATGGCTGTCCCACGGATCGCCAATAACTGGCAAACGTTGTCGGCGGCCTAACAAGAACGCCAGTCGACGTGGACAACGTTGACGGTCACTTGATACTCTCAGTGCAAAGACATTAGCACGCAGTGACGGCATTTAAAAATTACCCCTCCCCCCAAGACTTTACACTGAACGACTCGGGGATAAACTAAAATTTTGAACTTCAATAACAAGACTTACCAGATATATGAAATACTAAAACCAGCAAAGAATAACGAACGTACAGAGTGTGCCATAATTAATATAAAATACAAAAAACAAAAACAGGACCCCACCTACATACACATCTAATCAGATCTTCCGAAATAATTTCTCAAATCGCATGAATTTGTTCGAAATATTTTTCTTTCCCTTCACACAGGCTCGAACTCGCGCGCGCCACTTTTCGTTTGTTCCAGACTCGCGATTTTGCTGCCATCTGTTAGTTGCGAGTTTTTTAAACGCACTTTAGATTGATTTAATGATTAGAATATAAATTACATGTACGAAAAAAAAATTACATTTGAACAATAGCACAATTGTGACGTCTTGACAGTCTCGAAATCGGTATGTGAGATATAAAGGAACTGATCTCTGCCAAATTTAAGAATGTATCAGTGGCGAGGGCATCTGAAACGATTCCTAGCTCTATATAATTTGTCTCAATGACGCTGCTGAAACACAGAGGCGGTGGTAGTCTAGACCATTTGTGATCCACTTTGAGAGACCCGTCACTCAACGGACTCATTTTATTTTTTGGTAATTTTATCCCACGGATCACACCATCATGGAATGGCAATAGAGATTTGAAAATATTGAAGTCAAATAACCACATCAGTGACAGACTGCAGATCGTTGAATTAGATTGAGGCGTTTCTCTGCATCAAGTGAAAACCGCTGTTAGGTGGCGCTTCAGTCGGCCACCATACCGTGGGACACTATCTGCGCATGCGCCCCATGCCCGCACGTATCAACGATCTTTCTCTTTCGGCATTTGTTGGGATTACATGGCTGCGTGCACACGAGTGTAATTTGCAAAGCCGCGTAAAAAAAAGCTCAGAGAAGAGCTCGAGAGAACGAACGAGTAAGAGGAAAATTTAGCGATACGGAGTGAATTATATTGCTGTTCATTTAGCGTCGCCGAAACTATAAAGCGGCCAACCAAGTGCGCACACACACATACACCGATAGTTCATTTCTGACGAATTAAACGGCCGAGTCGAACTGACACACAAACACACACCATCGGCAACCATCTGTTGCTAGACAAATACGAACTCTGCGGTTTTCTCGCTCTTTATTTGTGACCGGACTGCGCGAGAGGAGGATTCTCTTTCTCCTCCATCAGTTCTCCTTCTAAACGCTATCTCATTCACAAAGAAATCGTCCAATTTGGCGATTTCTAGTGTGTAACTTGAGCCAACAAATTGCGCTCGAGCATGCGACACCCAACTTTATCTGATGACCTGTATCTAACGATCAGAGAGATATTTCCACGGAAGTC
Organism: Mycogona germanica; assembly: GCA_034698785.1. Lineage (NCBI taxonomy): Eukaryota > Metazoa > Arthropoda > Diplopoda > Chordeumatida > Chordeumatidae > Mycogona > Mycogona germanica. The sequence continues at coordinate 62,452 of JAQGBY010000046.1, forward strand.
ACCTAGAGACTGTTCATTTACAGTGTGTATACAAAGAATGCCACCACAATTGACACGAACAATATTGGACATATAACAACAGAAGTAAAAATAAGAATACAAATAAAAAGCCCTACTTTTATCTTATTTTAAAACGAATCAAACCTATTTTTAACACTTACTGGCCAACAACATGAATGTAACCTAGTTTGTGGATTATGTGCCATCAAGTCGTTTTCGACCTCTGTTTTTAAAAATGTTTACTGAGGATGCGAACCACCTCTCTATAAAAAGAAAATTAATTACCAAAATAAATGTCCAGTATGTTTCATACAACTCGGTGTTTCGGTACAGGTAGGTACAGTATTAAGTTGCACTAGTTGACAGGATCCAGTGCTGCCTTCCCAATTCTAACGTTGGCAATTCGAACATTTGCATGGTACAATGACGGAGCGCCTTTAATTCAATCCACAGCATACAAGGTATAGCGCCATAAGCGACGTGGCGGGGGCCAACTGACATTTCCAATGGTGAGAGAGAGACCAAGTATTTCAGAACAAAGACAATAGGCAAACAAAAGTCCATGAACCTGATCGCCCGTGAATTTCACTTCGAAACGGCTACAACCGGAAAGTGCTAATTCGGGCGCCCCAGCAGTGAGAGAGAGAGAGATGCACAACCGAGAGCAGCAGATGTGGGGCTTAGGATGTCCTCCCCTCTCCCCCCTAGATCAGCTTTTGTTTCAGCAGGACAAGATGATGAACGGTGAGGACAATCACCCTCCGAAATGTTTCACGATCTCTCCGGGTTGCTCCGTGCCAAACTACCCCTGCACGTGTCACGTGCAGGAGGCGGCGAAGGAAGGCGGTGGGGGGATGGAGCAATTTCGGTGTCGCCGGGAGAACAAAACAGATGACTTCATTTAAATAGGCGAAACTCGAATCTTTCTCATTTCCATTCTGGTCCGGAACAACGTACACCGTTTCGTAATTGTGTACGGCACGCAGCATCCATGGAATGTGTCTTGACGCGACGAAGACCAGCTTTGTGTCCCGTGTACAGGGTGCGAACGAAACCGAACACAAAGAACCGAAGGAAAAAAGAAATGTAATCGCGCCTCGAATTATCCTCATTGGCTTTATCTCGATAGGTGATGCTCGTTTCGTCATGTTGCAGCTGTCGTCGTAAGGGGCCGCTGAATCAACTCAACCCCTATCCACCGCAAAAGAAAACCCTTAATGAGGTAGATCCAATTATGTTTTGATAAAATAACCATCAATAGTTATTCGGTCATCGATTTACTAGAACTAGGCACGAACAACTGGTTTTCTGTAACGCGGTGAATTTTTTAACCTAACGTAATACACGTGTGATACAAAATTGGTCCAGTAAATCCAGTTTGTTGAACGGGCTCGTTCTTATTTATCTGATATAAATTGAAAACGAAAGAGCGACTCAATAATCCTCGCCCCCTTCTTCTCCCCCAACCCCCAGATTCGTCGACCCATGACATGAGATAAAAATGCCCAAAACCAGAACCGACTTTTTTGAAAGCATCAAAAGTTATTCGACGCATATTTTTTTGTCGAAATTCGAGGGAATCGCAACGTATCACGCCCACGCAAATACGTCTGGGTGGACGACTTTGGCTGGCTTGGCCGCATGTTTTGTATGAATTTCGGGGCTGGCTTTAGCGAATATGCCATTCAAATTTATTAAAATTTGTGAATTCGGATGTGTGTGTGCGTTGGGAAGGAGGGGAGAATATAGGCGAAACGTCAGATTGACGGATAGCGAGCGAAACTGGCAGACCGCTGTCAGCTCGACCGAGTGTATGAGGGCTGTAGATGAAAAATAGGAATTCGGCATGCATCAATCGGAGTTATTTAGTTGTACATGTACCATATATTGTAGAAAAGTGAACGCGATTGATACAAATGGCCAACATATTCGTGCGCCTGTCTATATTCATAGTACATTCCCGAAACGGCTTTGGACGAAAGAAATGGCGGATTGAAAGCCGACTGACACAACTCCAAGAAAATTGAAAGCTACGGGAAAACCACATATTATTTAGTGCATCTAATATCAAATTCTGGATTTAACAATTTCATCGCTCCTAACATTGCATCCATTTCCCGAACACGCATTGACAACCATAACTTAATTGATTCTTTGCTATCTTTGAAAAATATATTGAAATTGTATTTTTTAAAAGATTCTTTTGTTTCAGAAGATGCACTTATTAGTGAAGATTGACATCATCTGATGCATAACACACTTTTTCAGTACATCTTTCAACAAAATGTCAAATCTAATATTATAAAACGGTGCTGGTCTTTACAGTCGCTTACATTGATATCCCACGAACGGCGTAACCCAGCGAAATGAAATTTACACTGGATGGTTCAAAATTCTAGGTTAACGTATACTTTAGGTATTTACGCAAATGAAACTATTAACGATTGCGAGAACGTCATGGCCACCATAAGGTACAACCTCGTAAACCACGATTTTGAATCTTAAAAGACACGCACAACCAAATTTCGCACCAATTTATGTTTCCGTACGAAACTTGGAGAAAAACGGAACGTTCGAAATCGAACAATCTTTAAATTAAAAACAACACATACACGTACCCAATATATAACTTCCAACGACGTTATTATCGTATTACTTCGAAAGACGTTCATCAACCCCTCCGCCAAAAAAAAACCCCACCTCATAAAGGACGATGGAGGCCCTGCGTGAGCCGTGATTTATACGCCGGATCCATGATCGATTGAGACGGCATAATTTATGACCCCCGCGCCGGCAAACGTCAAGTCCTTGGCGTGTGAAACGCAATTCGCAGATGGTAAAATTGCGCGCACGTTAATTAGACAGAAAATGCTCACTTAAATAGGACTATACATTATTTTTACACGAACCTCGGAGCGTATGCAAAAATCCTGAAATGTGGCGAGATGATTTGGAACGCACGCACAAGGCGCTGCTCTGTTCCAGCTCCAGCGACTGAGATAATATTAGATGGTGGGGGGGACTATCTCGCCGTACGTGTTAGAACAACGTGGCACTATATCGAAGACGAATGTTCCAGTTGCTAAAAGAAAAAAACCTATTCCGTGACATCATTAATATCAAAATAGAGTTTGCGCGCTCAAAATCTGTAGATTCTCCTGAGACCAGAATTTAGACACATCAACTCTTGATGGATTTCTGATTTAAAGAATAAATCAAATCAAATAACTCACTCACTACATACTCCAACGCACCAATTCTTCCCGAATTTCAAACTTAAAAGCTGAATCAGTAGCTGATTTTGTGACGTTTGCATCGCGCTTTACTGTTCGAACTTGAATGTCTGTAGTGTCATGGTTTCGTGAAGAGAACAGGATTGAAAAAGAAAAAATATTCCGTCACCAATCAAACTCGACAAACATCGAGACTCACTAAAATCTCTCTCAATTTATCAACTACATCTCTCCAGTTCAACTTTGATCAAAAGGTAATCAGCATGTCCACACACTCATGCAAATTCATCTCTTCGGTCGACCCCAATTGTACACGGAGGATCCCAGGAGGGATTTTCGGCGTCAAGTAGAAAAGCTTGTTTGATTTCGCCTACAATAAGCCTACACTGTCAGGACCACGGTAATGTAGGAGAGAGATAGAGGAGATACGTCGTGTATAATACCCCACATGTCTTAAAACTGTACAAGCGAACTGCTGCATCAGTGAGATGCCATTGGTGGCGGCGGCGTCTGCAAATGAGGGAAGAAAAATCATCCGCTTTTCAAGAATCAAAACGTTAAACCAAGAGATATATGTCGAGTAAACTGTTATTGATGAAGAAATGATCCATTTATCATTTCCATCCGAATTTAGAAGTGCATGCACGCAAGTCCTGTAAATGAGTTGGTATATCTTTCTCATTTATTCACAAAAAGTAATTGCAAAATCATAAGACATTTATAGACTGCTCATGTCTCGTGGTCTGCTGAATGACGTCCACGTTACAATGGTATTCCAAGATCGAGAGGTACGAGTCAAAATTATTGGGGCAACGTTTTGATCAAACATCGTGGCCGACCGGGATTCGAACTCGGAGAGAAGGGCGACAGTGTCAAACTCTGTAGGTCCACGGTTCATAGCAATTATGATGAAATCCCGCCTTTGGTGTCAAGGGCATTTGACAATTTTAGACATCAGTAGGTTATAATTGATATTTCGAATGCGCAAATCGGTGCAGTTGTGCAGGGATTTTCAACTTTATGACACTAATGCAAATAAACGTAAATAAAACCTAGGCGAACTCATACAAAAAATAAATCGTGGAAAACAAGCTGACCAGGCTCCATAAAGAAAAATAAATGAAAACTCTTTTCAAAATCGACAACCACATGAAGAAGATATGGTACAGCGTAGAAGACATCGACACCATCTATTGACAAAGCGAGGTGTCAATAGGATCAAGCAGCCACCATTACGTTCTCAACCTCAGCCACAATCTCCATTTCGCTATAAAAACTTTCCGTGCACTACAGAGTACTCTACATATATACTCTTATTTCTTCTTTATCTCGATCCCTCTTTCTCTCTCTGTGCTAAGACGCCATTTCATCCTCATCGCCCTTCATGTAAAGAGAGGAGGAACTCCACCCCACCTCCATCCTTCTGCTTTATCCCTCAGCGATTTCACTCCCCCACACACTCCACTCCACCCGGCTCACCCTCCTGGGCCTCCACTCAACTCTCGGTTTCCAGGGTCTTCCAGTTCCTCCCTCCCTCCCATCTCAGTCCTGGCCCGTAAAAGTGAACCTCCCCCCACCGTCATTTTCTCAGATCATAAGATGAAATATTTATTAACGATAACATTTGTCTAAGTTGTTAAATCCAGACCTGCGGTTTGAAAGTCAGCCATATGGTGCGACGACGGTCAAGGGATCGAGTCCCGAACCCGCGGGCTCTCGCTTATTCGATCCTGTTCGACAGAACTAGCTTGTAAAAATCTCCCATTCGCTGTACTTAGTGTTGATAAAGTGCTGTTATTAGGACGGGAGGGTTCGGCTCAACTAGGCTTCACCTTCTGCCACACATCGTAATCTCTGGGCTTGCAACCCGTAGCGCCTGCCGCCACACGCACACACAACCGCACCCGCAACAACGGATCTCGTTGTTGGTGAAACATCCATTTCCAGAGAGTCCTTTCGGCCATGTCGATAAGAAATACTTCTTCAAAAATCCTAGTCTTTTTTTTTTTTTTGGTGGGGGAAGGAGGGGGTATACACAATTATCAGCCGCCCCCGTGTTTGTTGTAAGCCGTTATCCGTTCCTGGCTAAGATGTGCGGTAGTCCTGGAGTAACGATGGAAGCTTTGTACCAGCTCTGGACAGACACACCACTTGTCAATGGTCGTACGTCTCGGTTTACAGAACCACTTCCTTTTATAAAATGAGCTCTTGGCTTTTTGAAAGAGATTAGGAACCAAAACTGGCATTTTTAGTTCCGGGCTGGAGATTAAACACGAATATGACTACTGGGAGTCGAATGCAAATGTGGCCTGCACAGCGATAAGCGGGTCGAATTCACAACACGACAGTGTCACCACTAGCGGCAAAACATTGCAATGCGCCGTACAGAAAACAGCCGTTATTGAATAAAATATAATAGAAATAGAATATGAGAATCAATGAACATATTTTAACCAAAAATATAAAACAGAGAGTCGACAGACAAAAAATTCACCAGCCAAGTAAAACAAAATTTAACTTAATTTTTTTTATAAACATTAAAGTGCCATAATGGATTACAAGCAACCCCTTAAGATCTACTATTCCCGAAAGCATAAATATAAAAAAGGATAAATTGAAATTATCCAAAATTAAACTTATCAAGAGTTGGAGAAATTTTAGTAATTCCAAAATTCAGATGAAAACATTCTCAGACGTAAGAGTGTTAAAGAATTCAAATGAAATCCTTTCCAAACACAAAAAATATTCTGTAGAAATTTTAATTACATAGCTTAATAATTTTATCCTTAAGAAACACGTTCGTCACAGCAAAATATATTGACAGGGCAAATACCATGACCATCTTAAAGACACGTCCATATGGCCGATGGAGACAAGAAATAAACAGCAGCATCCAGCTTTTTCTTCTTCATCTTCTCATCTACCGCTGATGGTGAGGTCCTCCACTCCAACGGAGGGTGCGTTGTCGACGTGGATATATACTGTAGCTGGTATATTAATAATAATAATAATAAACTGGGACCCGAGACAGTGGCGGTTTCTGTCAGGAGCGCTATAGAGTCCGGCAGTCACCAACCAGAGTGAAGGATGATGGCAGACACATGACCGTCTATAGGTGAAATCACATGTGACGTCGTAGGAGAAAGACGCCCGGTGGCTATTCGAAGGAGTGGTGCAGAGTGAAGCGCTCATTGACTCAAGTGTGGTTGGGGGTAAAGAGGGGGATGTGAGGGGGAGGGGGAATGAATCGGAGAAAGAGCAAGAAAACGAGAGACAACTGTCTGTGTGCCACAAAGACTCGGGATAATAGGTGCTCCTGCGACCCGAGTGAAGATGGAAGAATGATAGTGGAAATACACTACACCAAATAATCCAACATTATTACCCGCAGAACGCTCCACCATTTGTTCCGAGCAGATTGCTTTTACATTCTATATACTCTCTCCACAAATGCTCAATCAACCAATTCCCCTGCTACAAAGTATGAACTCCTTCCATAATGAGGTCCATTAAGGCTGGAGCCTTAATGGACCTCATTATGATTAACTCTTCTTTTCTGAGATCTCCACCAAGTAATTTTAATGAATGTTAACCATGAACAAATAATTTTCGTTGACATTGACAGTTGCATAGCTCGCTTTGAAATTGGTCTCGTTCAGGGAACCGTGGACTCATGAGGTCACACTTTTCCCCTTCCCCGCCTTTTCACTCAGTAACTCCACCGATCGACTCCTATTTGTTTTTGTTGAAAATTGGTGGCTGGGGCATTGGCGTTTAACCGACGAAGTACACACGCGCAACGACCCACAGCATCCCTCAAGCGCAATTCAACCCAACACCTCATTCCGTTCTCTCTACCCCCGGTCCCGGGTCTGGGCTCCCCCAACCCCACCCCCCGTATCACCGCAACAACTATGTGAACAAACCAGAAAGATATTTTCAGTAGGAAAAACAGAAAAAAAAGGTTATTGGGTGTCTTGAGGGAGGCGTTGAGATGGCGCGCTTCCCAGTTAATCGCTACCTAGAAACGACACCACTGGCCAACAAACAAATTTACATTTCAAATGGGAAAGTCAAAAATGCACCAATCTCGCACGGTCACCAGATAATTACTCTGTACGACGCAAGCTCATCGTTATGATGCAATTCCGTCTGTTTTGCATCGACATGGTGACGCCACCAATGGCAAAAGCTTACAACTAAGCTGTGTCTGTTCTGTCACGGATCCGGATTCATCGGCGCACGGTCATCAAAACCGAAGAATTAAATAATTCAGTCAAGATTTTTTTAATAACTATTCCTAAATTTAATTCGAAATCATTTGCGTCTAGAGTTATTGGTGGCCCGACCATCGACACCGTTTCGCAACGCAGAACCACTCCCATTCCTCCCCAAAATCAAGAGATGAGGAGAGCAGCCACACGGGGGGAGGGAACCCGGGATGGAACCCCTGCAGCCAACGAGGAGACGACAGATGCCTGCCAACGCATCCTGTCCATCCCCCTTTCATCCCCCTGAACCGTCGCCCAAGATCCCACCATTTACCCCAACACCCTGGAAAGTCGAAGGTCAGAACCAGGGTCAGTGTGCACAGCCTGTATACTCCTCAGACCAACATCTAAACGAGACACTGCTAAATGACTTTTACGAACGAACGAACGACTTCATGATTGTCAACAGAAGATACCTCAACTTGTTTTTCGACCAGCAATCGCCAGATGTGCTTGACCATGATTGTACTAAAACATTTCAGAAACAATTTTAAGATAAACACTAGGTCGAAAGTTACTTAGTGGACAGGGGATCTCAAGCAGATGTAGGTGACCAAATAAAATCGATCCCCTCAAAAATAACAAGCGCTTGCTCAAAAGGGGAAGGGGGTTGGTAAAATCAGTGTGGAAAGGAAGGAAGGGGGAGAGAGGGGAAAGAACTTACTAGCCGATCTAAAATTACAGGCGCTCCCAAAAGGACATGATCAATTGGTTATTTGCTTGTGAACGCCTGAAACTGGATATCGTCGGCCTAGGATTCCGCTGGATAATTGATTTGTAGTTATTTTTGGCGGGAAAACGCCGAGTGAAAATTAACAACATAAGCTCTTAATGGTATGATCCTTTGACGCGTGTAATCCTTGACTCGGTCGAAAAAGCCAGTACATGTATATTGAGTATTTCTGGTCTTGAGAACCATTGACATCCATGACCAATGTTATCACATGATGGCGCTTTTATCGTAATCTGTCCTAAACTCATCACGACCACCAGACATAATACCGAAATATCAGAATTGAAACTGTCAGGGACGTCCTACTAAATTATTTTTATTCGAAATCTTGAAATTCCGTTTAATTTTTCTAACGCTACCTTGCAAGATCTAGCAGAAAAACATCGAATGATCAAAAAGACGTTATCTTTTCTACCTTGTTCCCAATCAGGAGGACATAATGGAACAAGGAGGGTTTCAGGAGGACATGTCCTGGTTAGACGTGGGGCAACGCACCAAGTATCTATTAGCACAAAAATGAACGAGCGAATCCATTTTAATCACTTTTCCACATACGCTGCTAATCAATAACTTTTTTTCGCCTTCTCTTCTCAGTCAACCAACCGACTTGGTAACAACGTTCGCCCACTGCCTGCTGCACATGACAAACGAGATATTAATTAAGTGAATGCGCCTTGGGGGCCCCCGAATCTGATCAATATACATTTCAACAACTAATCAATATATAGGCCTAATTGGTCGGTCTACAACGCCCACAACCGAGCAGGAAACTGACATTTTCATGGACTTGAAAACTTGGTCGTTCAAAACGCCGCCTAACTAAAAGCTCTGTAGACCTCCGACCTGCAATATCGAATTGGAATAACACAATTTATCGAAATTTACAGTCGAATTCAATGAACTGTTACTAAACAATATTATAGATTTGCAAATATAATAAATATAAAATCCAGATAACGCCATTTGTTTTCGGGGGAAAAGTGATATTCGGTTTTCAGATCCGCCATATTATTCAGTCGCAGGCTTCAACCATGATTCAAAGAAATTAAACCATAAAGCGAACAAGCTTCGTTGATTATCGATGATGGAGTCAGTTCCATCAAAATAAAATTATGTTATAATACAAACGATTTTTCATGACAAGCGACAAGAGGCACCTGATGCCCAACATAAATTTCAAATCAGAAACCATCAATAACCGACAGAGCCAAACCGTCTTCTCACAATTTGTCATCTAGTATTACGGTAAGTAATTCGCATTGACAATTACAAAAAAAAATTCAACGCAATTACTTGAATGAACCACTTAAATCACAATCTGTAGTCACAACTGCATATATATTACATGATGCGTCTGCGGGACCAATGCACAGCTATCGGATTTGGCAGAGAACTAATTAAAAATTGAAGGCATTGGATCAGAAGCTCTCCACAATATAACAGTGCATCAGATATCGATTTGCGGCGCTTACAAAAAAAAATTCGGAACTCATCTCTTTGATCCTCTCGCAATCACCTTAATCGCGAAGCAAGAACCTGACAAAGCATCAGATAGACACATCCGGCGGCCTCCGTCGCACGACACATTCAACGTATGAAAGACGATGGATAATTTTTTTGTACAGGAGTTGCCCCCGTGAACGCAAACCTGGATACAGGGAGTCTGGGGATATAGAGTGAAATTAGAATGCACACAAAAACGATTCCATCTGCGTCGGGGATGTGACATCGGCCAGACGTGAACCCGAAAACGGAGCAGAGGCCCAACGTACTAGCGCCGCGTAGTGGTGAGGGACCCTATTAATTGACTACTCCATGCTCAGAAAAGAATTAAGTTAATGTAGGAACAGATGGGGCAATATAATCATCCGAATTTGAGAGCTCTATCCTGATGTCATTTCTGGTCTTAAAAAATTTGTCGACCCCAATAAAAACATGGTTACATTGGTAATGTGACTTTAAAAACACTTGTTGATAGATATCGTCACAAATCTTTGTAATCCAAAAACAATCAATGGCAAGTACTTAACACGTCTAAAAACATTGTAGAAAACTTTAAAATGGCTTCCTATAACCTGGAGCTTTTACAAGTTCATCGATACCCGTATTTAAAAATACTTTTAGCGACAAAAACAGAATGAACACCTTAAAATATCCCGCGAGCTCTAACACTAACTACTGTATCTGGTTACATAACATCCGCTACAATAAACATGAACCCATCAAAAGATGGAGCTAGTGTGTAAGGAATCTTTCTATCAAAAAGTGCTTTGGTCTGAGCACACACACCATCATCATTTTTCCATTCGCTGGGGTTTTTTTTATATTCACCGACTCGTTTTTCCTTTCTGACATTCGTTCGCGAATATGGCTCAGAACAGGAAAAAAAAAATCACCAGCTCTTGTGTTCCGTGACAGGACCTTTGGCTCCAGTCCCACCGATTCACAATTTTTTCTCGAGCTCGCTTGGTTCCCCAAAAAAAAAATCCCCTCCCAAAAAAAAAAAAACACCACACCAGCCATCAACACACGGACCATTGGCACCTCTCTACACAGGACAGGCACACACAGGCGTCATAGATGGGGCGCGTTATCGCTACGGCATCGCTTCCATCAACTTTAATCCATTTGGGCCCCGATTCAATTTCCCCTTTGGGTCCTATTCGGGGCTCGTCAACTACATAAAAAACCATTCTATTTGTCTGAGCCGTTGATTGCTTTCGCACGCTCCTCAGTCACGTGACGCGGGACGGCTGACACGAACCAAAGATCCCGCCACTTCTTCATTTTTTCTTCTCCTTCACCATTTTCTTTCACATTCACTCCTTCATCCTTTTTTTGGCTACCTTTACAATATATTTTCTACGAGGCAACGGCCGATTCGTGACCAGGACTACTATATAGCAAGAAGAGGGGTTTTTGAACTTCAGTATATAAATTGTGCACACTTTCTCCATTGAAATTCATTTCTTAACAGAGCATATTACCGCAGAAGAATCGCCTTGCACATTTTTGAAAGAAATTGGCGAGTCATGATTCAATGACACCGCACAGATTTTAAGTGGTAATTTATTTAACTTTAAACAACAACAAAAACGAACGATTCTGCGGTGACTTGTTAATGAAAGACAACCAAAAATAAAAAAAACGAACATCGGTGAACCGGATATTCGCTGAGCTATTCACGATGTCAAACGCCTTTAGAAGATTACACATCATGTTGATCGAATGAGTCTTTATCTATTTGAATTGGCAGAAACGGAATATCTGATCAATTTCATCTTCTATACTTAACAAACTGTCACGCCAAAGGCGACAGTTGCTCCTAGAGGTTGACAATCACGACAAACCTCTGTGTAATGTGTGATTGCCATCACCGGGAATTCCGTTATTCACCTGTAAGCTCAGTTGATATCGAATATTTGTGAACGCAATACCCTGCGGCAGCATTTGGCGATTTATGTTTCTGCCCTTCCACTTCTAGGCTCACAAACATATCGGAATAAACATATTGGATTGATTAAAGGAATGAAGTGACAGGGGAGCAGCACATTTCCCAAGCCCAGGCAAGAACGAGCGTCTCTTTTTTTATGTGCCGCCACCAAAGAAGACATAACGGGCTCAGCTCAATCACATTTCCAAAGGAGAGATTTACGTGTCTCTGTACGCATACATGTGAACGTCGATTTATGGTCAATCCAGCATTTATTCCACTAAAGCAATCTGGAAGATGCATTGTCCTCATGAGACCCACAACGGCTCAGCCACATCTTTTCCAGACTGCCCAAGACTTGACGTTACTTGTAAACTGTTGCGAATCAATCTAAGTCTTCGAATACAAGTGACTAGAACGACAAAAGAGCTCGTGGTCTTAGAAGGATATTCGTTGGCCTATTACAGGATATATCGATACACATTTTATAGACAGAGTTTACTTATATTTAATTATGACTGGAATTTGCCGGTGGACACCGATCAAATGATTTCATTAAATGGAGCTTTTTATTTTAAAAGGGGGAGATTAACCTATGTCAAATAAAGTACCGCTTTGGGATTGTGGGGAAGAAGCAGCTGAGGGGGTTGAAACTTTCGGAAATTCGGTGAAATGGATTTTAGAAGTTGCCTTTTCCAAAATCTAATAAACGGAACATATTGAGCGCCGAGTGATTGTGAAATTGCTTCAAGAAAGGACAACCATAAAATTCACGAAACATGAATGTTAATAGACTAAATCTGTTTCATCTGGTCATTTATCACGCGACCACCAAAGTGTTGACCACTTCGAGACACATTTACACCATCGAATAAACGAGAGGTCGCACCAAGATTCGAAGTAAGTACCGTCGCACCACCAAGACCTCAATCTTACCATCTTGACTAATAATTCGATTGCGTCAAGGCACCCTTTAACATCAAAGATGTCGTCACCGACATATAGGGAACGACCATGTTTGCTGATTTGTTTCAGAAATTTTATGATCAACCCCCTGTCAAGCGTTTCGACTCGTTTCACGTAGTCCAACTCTGCACACAGGGTTACACAATAGATACCTCAATTATTTCTCGGGGAGAATGATGGTTACTCCACGCCATAATCGAGTTATGGGGGTGAGTTATATTCCGGACTGCCAATACCTTTTTATTCTTTGTTTATCGCGATTGTATATCACCAGGCACAACCCAATACATGCATTTTTTATGGACTTTCTCCCTTCCCCCCCCACACACACAACGGTTGCGCTAAAGTAATTCGTTGAAGGGGTCCGCGAACCACTAGGTGGCGTAACTATGCACTCCATGTCTTGGGCGCGCGTTTAATGCTCCAGGATGAACTCAATCCAAGTACAATAATTAATAGAAATTTATTACAGAAACAGGATTCGGTTCACCTTTGACTATCTGGTCCTGTTTCATTTCTACGATTCGCTCGAAGTTCGATAACCGCTGCGCTGGTAAGAATTTCGGGGGGGACAATGTCGGAGGAGAATTTCACTTCGCCACAGCTACGCCATTGAATGTGTTCCAACAGTCTCTTCCACCCCGAGCTAGGGAAGAGCAGGGAAGTGTTTTCTTTATTCAAGCGAAAGAATATTATTCTTGAGACAGCTACTAGCTGGGATCAGGAAATGATGGCATCTTTTGTTGTCGAGAACGCCATCGGGAGACAAGCGCAAGCACCTGCGGCACGTACAAGCCCCGGCCTACGTAGATGGAATAAGAGATTGGCTGTGCCGACGACGGCCACACCTTCAACCGCGATCCCACCTACAAATCTCAAGTGCACACCTTTTTTAAAATAGTAATTTAAGAAAACCTTATTGGAGAATCATGTCATTCAAAATTACAACGCAGACAACTGGACAAATTGTGTCCCGTCCGTTCTTTAGTCAAAATCAAATGAAAACAACGATCTATAATCGTGTCTAGTATATTGAACATAATCATCAATACAATTTGAAATAGAAAAAAATAGATAAATATATTTGAATGTTTTACAAAACATCTACCGATCGTTGGGAACAGGCTTTGCTCAATTACCAACGATATAACATGTGAGACTACAGAGTAGATGAGCTTGGAAACAGATTTATTTCGACATTAGAATCAGTCCAGGTATTACACTATGTGCTCCTGAAGCATGTTCTGAACTTTTTATTTATTCTGATATCGGTAAGGAGGTCATCTTGGGTCATCTTCCCAAGACCATTACAATGCATGACTAATGGAAAAACACGTAGGTTTCTTATCTACATGACGTGTGTGCAACGTATCACGCAGAGTTGGAACAATCAAAACTGATTTCAATCATAAGAGTGACGAAACATATTTATAGTCAACCAACGTTCTCGAGGGCAGCACTGACGACAACTTCCAATTTTGGCTCAAGGCATTTTTGGAAACACGCGTAACAAAAACTTGAAGTGTTTACGAGACAAGCAAATATGATAAATGAGCGGTTGACGAAATTCGAGAATTTTTTCCGAGGCTATTTTTGGTGCAGAGACCCTGACGCCAAATACATTAAAAAATGTAACCGTTTTCCGGATATGTAGCCTGACAAGGCAACACTGTTTCAGCGACACAAATACCAAGAAAATCAAATACAATCGTACCATTTTTGGATAGGATGACCTACTTGTCAACAGTAGTACAGAGAAGGATAACGAAACAAAAGCGTTCGATAACACAAATTCCACAACTGAAATCTTCAGAAGCAAATCAGTTTCTGTTAACAACAGTTCCAGTGTAAACGAGAAACACCAGTTAAAATAAAACTAAGGGGTTTACACAGTTGCTCCTCAATGTCAACAGCATCCGTCTACAGATCAGAGGATCGTCGGGTCAAATCCGTGAAGTGATGGCTCGCTCAAAAAGAATGTTTTAATAATATAAATAAAATAAGACAACTTAGCAATGACTTCGGCAATGCAAAAACGTCCGTTAAAATCGTATTATAGAAGGATAACATCTCCCCAGCATCCAGCAGATATTTTTTTATGTTAAGTATCAGATATGCGAACGAATTTACTATTGCGTAACTCGAACTAGAGAAGACAGTGTGCGCTCAAATTCGTCGAATAGAACTTTCTGTTCTATGCAATATTTCGACTGATCCTTCTGTTTATCATTTCGGAGTCTCTCGCATGACGGCGTCGCTTTTGTCTTCCACGATACAAAGGCAACGAAGATGGGGGTTGCGTTTGAATCCGACTCGAATATCCCTCTCACCCCCCCTCATACGCCACTAGTATTGGAGTACACGTTTAGAAAACAACCGAAGTGAGCCATTTCGCAAGCAGAGAGAACCGAAAAAGAGAATAAGAAAGAAGAAAAAAATCCCCCAGGTTCGTGTACAGTCGATCCGACAATGTACAAATCCATGCGCAGCCCGTACTTGCTTCATATCTTTAAGTATATATAGCGTTTCTACACTGGATTTGTTTAAACCGAACCTGATCCAGTACGTAGAGGGGACTGGCAGTGGGGATGTGCCGTGACCACGGGTTCAATTCCCGACCGGGAGAGACATTCCTTCACGCGCCTTCCTTCGGAATGGAGGTACGAAGCAGGTGATGACGAGACTCGCTGACGTCACACATATGTCAAGAAAAACAGGTATGGAACCGACGTTTCGGAATGAGCTTCCACATTTGTAAAGGTTGCAATTATCGCCGCTAAAGGCGGTCAGTCTGTTCAATCCCAATTCGATACTAGGAGCGCCGAAAACGCTTTATAGGAATAACTGATAATCGCCTCAATAGGTTTCTACACGGGAGCTGTAATATCGAATGTACCGGTTGTGGTATGACGTCACGTCGTACAGGCCGTGCACCGACTCACATTTTGCTCATTCTATGAGTGATCCTCGCCCAGAACGACGAGATTCGCCGCCCGGCGCAGGTTGGCCACCTTAAAAACGCAACCTTCGTCGACGCGCGATGGGCGCGAATTTTCTAACGTTCACTTTGCATAAAATGGTAATGCAAAATATGTACTTATTGGCGAAATCCGTTTGCGCTGGCGATTCTGGCGCCAACAGCAATTGCGACGGAGACTGAGCAAACGGCGGTCCGAGCCGTTCACCGAGGAGTGGATTTGAAGAAGGTGTTTGCTGGGCCGTGTGCTGGCTTTGGATGGATGGATGGATGGGGTGGTGGTGGTGGTGGTGGTAGGGGGAGGTGAGAGAAGATGGAATATTACAAACGATGAAACGGAAGAGCGGGGACCTATCCGATGCATCCTCCCGAGACCATTCGTGAACAATGAAGCGCCCATGAAAATGAACTTCAAGGAAAAGAATGATAAAAATATGACCTATGATATTGGTACACAAAGACGAACAAAATTGGAAACATTTCAAGAAATATAGCGTGGAAAGTTATCGGGATTCGAATATGAGGCTGCATGTCTGATGCGACCAGCGCTCCAACAATTACAATTACAAATTTTACCCGCAAGCAGTCCCCCAAGAGAGGGGCCTATGGCGGGAGTCGAAAGACCAGTTGGGGACAGAAATGGATTTATTTAAAAAGGCTCTGG
>JAQGBY010000047.1:0-78716 GCA_034698785.1 Mycogona germanica
ATAAAACTAGTCCACTGTCCCGACAAGGATCGCGTGCGTCCCTCAATGAAACAATTACCATTCGCGAGATATGAATGGAGCAAACAGTTTAATTCAGACAGCAGCACTGGGGTGGAACCAGCAGCTGGCAACAAGAATGAGGGTGGCGAGCTCGGCAGTAACTTGGTGCACCCACTAACAGGAAGCGGGGTATGCAGGGTGGGTGGGGGCAGTGACGAAAAAAGGACATAGGCGTGTGTGATTGTACGACAACAGCCCCGCCCTGCAGCGACTATCTTACCCGCGCTGAAACAGGTCGACGTTGTAGAACTTGTACAGTTCGACAGAGAACTCGACGGTGGCCTGCAGTTCGCAGCTCATGGTGCCGGAGTCGTAGTGTCGCCCCACCTCCCTCTCCGTCTAGCCCGATGCTGGGTCGGCTGTGCTGGAGGCCGTCGACCGCTGCTGTTGTTGCTTCGATCGATGATGATGATGATCGTCGCTCCTCGTCCCGCCACGACCGCCGCCGCCACCAAAACGCATTCTCCGGCCGCTGGGACCGATGACCTGTCGTCACTTCTCTTTCCCGTTCACCAGCGATGTGACACACTGCTCACAAAACACAAATTTAGACAAAAATTCGGTTAATTTTCATCGAAGGAGAGACGGAGAAAATCGCAATTTGCCAGCTTGAAAAAAACAGACACCACCGAAAAGAAAGATGGCAGTCAATCTTCTCGGTGCCAGATGACAATAACGACATGGCGTCGACTGATCCACTTTTATCCTTGATAGTGGTCTTTCACGATTTCTAAATGGTTTAGTCGTCTTTGGCAGTGTCAATACTTAGTTTATCTATTTTATAAATAGTTAGAAAGGTTCCTGCATCTAAAACTGTACTTTATTGAACCACTAATGACAAATTGAATTAACAATGACAATTTATCGCGATTCGTCACACAAAAACCGAATTGAGAAGAACAGACATTGAGCTGCGAGAGTCACGAAGCTTTAAGCTTCAGTGGTATTTGGCTTGATTGTTTGTCTCAGTTTTCAGAGAAACAGTAGCATAGGCAAACCCAATTCATATATCTGCATCTGGTAACCTTGTCACCGAAAAGTCAAAACAAGTGGTGTTGTGTCCTCCTTGGCAACGGCGATTATTTTGTTTTTATTATGGTAAGAATGGGGTTATCGAGGGTTTGTACTTTGCCGGATGACTTGTAAAAGGTTGGAGTGGGTTTCGATCCCACTTTTCGGACCTGGGGTCGGAAATGGTGGTTCCAATCTTGTGAGGGGGAATGAACCGGTCAATTGCTTGGCGAACTCGTCTGTTCGAAACGACGAATGTGGCGCACCGCGTAACGCTTTTGCGTGCGAGTGAACGACACGTTCGACACGTCATGCTCATGTGTTGGAGCGGGGGTATTAAAAAGGGACTATATTTATTTGGTGGATGAAAGAATTGTGTTTTCTTGTTCATTTTGTAGGGTCTTTTGGCGATCCTGCGCAAACTGAAGGCGACTCCCGAACGCGAGGTTCGAATTCTGCTGCTGGGGCTGGACAATGCTGGCAAGACCACTCTGCTCAAGACGCTGGCCTCCGAGGACATCAGTCACATCACGCCTACGCAGGTAAAACCGAGTCGGTGAAACTCACCACAGTGAGTCCAAAAATGTATCATTGTCCAGTTCAATCTTTCGAGTAAGCAAAAGTGAAAGAATGCGTGTAGCTCGCCAGCAAAATTATTTATCTGTGTGTACTCTGCAGGGATTCAACATCAAGAGTGTCCAGTCGGAGGGCTTCAAACTGAACGTGTGGGACATCGGAGGACAAAGAAAAATAAGACCCTATTGGCGACACTATTTCGAGAACACAGATATTCTTGTAGGTTTTATTTTCCTACTAGGGCACAATTTTACAAGATTTTTGTCATCTTTGAACATTTCTGATTTGGTCTAATTTGGGTAATTTAAAATTGTAAAATTGGCAATATCTGTTTGTATTGTTTCTGTTCTTTTCAAGATCTACGTGATTGATAGTGCCGATAGAAAACGGTTTGAAGAAACTGGTGTGGTGAGTGAGTCATTTCGGTGGCTGTTTCTAGTTGAAATAAAAGTTTTGCCATCCAACCCCAACTCATCCACCTTCATTAAATCGTCAGGAATTGTCGGAATTGCTGAGTGACGAAAAGCTGGGCGGCGTTCCGCTGCTGGTCTACGCCAACAAACAGGATCTGCTGAATGCGGCCCCAGCCAGTGAGATCGCGGAGGGCCTCAACTTGCACACCATGAGGGATCGAGTGTGGCAGATCCAGGCCTGCTCGGCAACGTCGGGGGAGGGAGTCAAGGTGAGCTTGTTCACAAGTTGTTTTTGTTAGGCAGAAATATTCCATCAGTGTGAGAGATTTTCAATAATTTCTGTTCAACGAAGCGTCAGAAAGTTTTTTTTTAAATTTACTGTAGTAAAGAACTGTTGATGTCTTTGTATGGAATTTGAAAGTGATTTTAACGAGTTGACTAATTTTTTTCAATTAGGACGGTATGGATTGGGTGTGTAAGAACCTGAAGAAGAAGTGACCACGAGTGGAGGAAGAGCTGAGGACGCACGCTCACATCACACATTCCGCGCATCGAGTGTAGGAGTTGTGTGTGACTGGACATTTGTACACCAAAGATTTTTTTAGCCTTCGTTAGCTTCTACACAACGTGAAGACGTCATTATTTGTGTGTGGAGGGCAATCTCGCGAGCAGCGCATTTTGGCAGATATTAGTCTCATAGTGGACTGGGCAGTGAGAGGGCGGTCCAGAGCATAGAATAATTTAAAATTTTCAATTGTTACTTGTTCTTTGTTACTTGAAACGCTTAATTAAACCAAATTAGATCAGATGTGGTTTGTGTCCCGTGGGATGAATGCGTGGGCAGTGGGCGGAGCATCCCAGTCCCACGCCTGGATATCTCTCCGTCCAGTCCGCTATGATTATCGACGCAAATGTGCTCAAGGTTGCATCTGCACCTGGTCACCAAGTGTGGGAACACCACTTTCGCCTGCACAACCATTGCACCAGTCTCTTGGTTTGGTCGAGACACGTTCACGTTAGTGGATAGATCAGTTTTTGGGAGTCGAAGTGCCTTTAAATTTATTTGAAACCCCGTCCAATCTACTCCTAGATCAGAGAATTTACATTCTTGTCGCGTTGTTGGAAGCCTATCTCACAGAAATTTGACCTTTTTCTTCGACGAAATTTTCAACGAAATTTGTTATCACTTTTTTTGCTTTTTGGTTTTTCCTATTCGGTGGGCGGATAAGCACGCTTGCTAACGCAATTTCAAAGTATTGAAAGTAATTTTTCACCCATCAGAGTATTGTCATTTGTTGTAAATGAAAAATGCTGCCTGATTATGCAGACACGTATTCCACATTTTTTGAGCGTACAGCACTCTGGATCTCTAGTAATCGAATCGCATCCTTACCTGGACTCCGCTCATCGAAACCACCAATTATTTATTTGAAAGTGTTGTTACCTTTAAAAAAATAAAACTATTTATCAAGCAATATAATCTCACAGTATTTGTAATACTTTTTTCATTCAAGTCAATCGCCACTGCATATTCGTAATCAGAAGTGGAGCACTCAGTAAGGAAGCAGTCGAAACCACTTGCTGAAAATAGCAAATAAGTTGTTTTAATGTCTCGCATAAAAGATCTTCAGAGTAGTTACAATATATATTTTTATTATGACTTCCCACAAAATTGCAAGCAACGTGAGCCGATAAAAGACATTTTTTAATTGTTAGAAAAACTCATTGCATAAAGCTAGCACATTTTTCTGGTCTCCCTATGTAGTGTTTAATAATATATATAAAATAATAAAGTGTATATATATATCCCTATTCTCGACGTAAACAAAAATCTGACGTTTGAAGTTTTTAAGAAGTTTTTTTTACGCCATGTCACCAAAATCGATCATGCTCTGATACAAATGTCAGAGACAACAGAATATATATAATTATATATATATTTTTGCTTCTCATGGTTTAATATGTACACCGTACATTGAATTGACTTTAATCCTATGTAATAATTTAAAAAAACCAAAGTTACGTAACAAACGAGAAAATTTGCTCTTAAAATATCGATTCACATTCATTGCATCCCGAGGATGCAGCACCTACTTACTGCGGTTTCAATTTAATATTCTACATATGTGTGTGTGGAGACGAAAAAAACAAGAAAAAAGCACATAAAATCCATCCAGTCGCACACATTTACACAAAGTGGACGGACACGGATGACCCTAACAAATAAAAATTGGCACTAACGAATTTTTCTTTAAAAAAAGAGAACGAAACACGACGGGACTCTGGGTTATTATTAGCTGTCTCGAAAGATGTACACGCGAGAGTGGGAATATGAATTAGTTAACGTACAACCTGGAATTAACAAATTTTTAATCATCACATCTTAAATAAACCAACCCCCTCAACCCTCCCCTTCCCCCCCCCCATTAACAACCGCGCACAATTTATTATCAATAAAACACAGAGTTGAATTAGCAAAAAACACGAGGACGGGCGGACGCGATTCTTCTTTCCTTCATATAATCGCAATCACTAATCTAAAAAAATATATACCTCAACTAAAAATGTGGTTCTCCTTTTTTTGTAAGAACATACAAAAAATTGACGAGCTCAATCCCTCGAAAAAAACGAGCATTCAGGGCACACTCTCGCTTTTAACAAATTTCTTATGTGCAATTATTTCGAAAATTTAATCGAATCTGCAATTGGCCTAGTCCTTCATGATTCTGTTCCTAATATCTACACACTTGTACTGTACAATGTGCAATCACTAAAAAATGGATTCGAATTTATCACTCGATCAATACCAGGATGATATCGGGGATTGCGATACAAATCATTTTTTCCCCCTCTTCTCCGAATTTCCAATAAATACGAAATCTAATTTTTTTTATACAAACAAAAAAATATATATAATATCTATACGAGGGGAAACTTTACTTATTATTTAAACAGACGGACAAACCGGAGAATCCCCGATTCGCCTCACCACTTCTCGTGAGCACATGATTTTTCTACCGATCTAGGCTACAATTGTTTAGGGTCGCGTCCTGGAACACCAGACACGAGCACTATGTATTTACATCATGTATGTGTAATTGCGCAATTCATTTCCGAACGTCGATCAAAATGTTCCCGAACGGACAAGGTGCCAACAACCCGGTCAGGGATGAGGGTGGTCGGAGGAATGCAAAACGAAACGGGACAGAAATACAGAATAAAGGAATTAGAAGGGGGATCGAGGGGGGCTACACGAGGAGATAATAATAATAAAACGTGTGTCTGCGCGCGCGTAAGATTAGAAAGGCAACGATTAATTGTTCTCGTTAAATATACAAAAAAACCTCTGATAAAAAAATAACTAACGCAAGTAACCGATATATATATATAAAAAACAATCCATGAGTTGCTCCTAGTATTTAAAAAAAAAAAAACGGGCTCTCACGCGCTGTGGCAGTTGGCGCTGTGCGATCGCCGCCCCCGCAATCCGAAGCGCTAGAAAGCAGCGGCAGCAGCAAGCTGTTCCATCGGCTGTTTTTGAGTAGTAGTGAGCCACCATCTCTCAACTTCGATTGACACACGGCGATCATCACTGCTTGACTTTATAACATCGAAAAGCTGTGCAAAAAAAAGGAAGAGAAACACAAAAAAAATGCAAATGAGACAAGCTACTACTAACTACAACTGGCTTTAGTGACACACAGGAGAACGTTTAACCAAGGACTTGGTAAGTATACAGTAGTAGCACATGAAGCTGGAGTTTTGGCCCAGCAAAAGGGGATTAATCCTAATAAACGGTTAATCACAGTTTGTCCTTCTCACCCATGACCTTCAGAAATCCTTGGATGGACGTTTACAGCAAGATATGATTCTCTTAGATTTTCGCAAAGCTTTCGACACAGTTCCTCATCAAATAAGCTCATTACTTATAACATACTTAATCAGCTCTGGTATCTGATTGCTTTCTAATTTCACAGATACCTCGAAAACTGATGATAAACTGGAGGTTCCCAGGAGGATAGCGTCTCATTATGACGACTCTTGACCAAATTTTTAAAACTGATTTTGAACATTAATATGAACAAAACGAAGGCGGGTACCAAGAGGGTGGAGGTGGTGTCTAGTCACCTGAGTTTCTATTTGCGGGCGGTGGTCTTGGTGAGGTCACGCGCCTGTCCGTTGGCCGCGGTCTTGACCGGAGTGCCCGGCGTCCGACGGGTGGTGGACGCAGTTGGAATCTTGGAACCGGACGACTGACTGGCGTTGCTGGGGTTACGCTGCAAGCCGCTGCCGGTTCGCTTGGGACCGGCCGGCGACACACCGTCGCAGCTGTCCAGAGACAGGTTGCTGCCGGCACGACTGGGCGGGCGACTCGACGGACGGCTGCCGGGACGACTGGCTGGACGGCTGCCCGGGCGACTGGTTGGCTTGCCGAAGCTGGAACCTGAGAGCGAATGGGCGAGTGGAGGTCAGTCAACTTAGTTCGGCGACAACTTCCAAATTGACCTCGACCAACGACAAGAAGGTGATTTGGGAGCGAGACTCACCGAGCGGACTGAGAAGACCACTGCTGAGGGAAGGCGACGAGCTCTTGACTGAGCGAGGCAGACGGAATCCGGAACCGGAATCAGCTTCGCTGGTGCTGGGCACGGAGTGCTCGCTGCTGTCTGGCGTGGCGCGCTGCCGGCTCATGGGAACGCTGCGAGCGCTCTTCTCGCGGATCTGATTTTGACAACACACAAATCACGCACGATTAATCAAGGTACGAGGATGTGGAGAAGTGAGACAAAGGAAGAGCGAGAGCGATATCGGCTAACTGGAGGCACAATTTGAAATGAATCATCGCGAAAACCATTAGGAATGAGTGAACAGAATTAAATTTATTGATAAGTAGGGAGCTACCCAATATGCGAGGTAAAACTTCCGATTACACGGCGTCTACACGATTACACGTAAATGACACAGGCTATTTCAAAGCAGTCCACCAATCGCTTGCTTGTAGGTATTTAAATAAATAGTTTAATGGTTCTAATAGCCAGGTTTTAACTTTGTGAGGCGTTCAAAAAGCCAGTTAAACGCCAATATCGATAGTATTGTGACAATCGGTAGCAATTTTTTCTAAAAATTAACCGCTCAGCGATCGAAAATAAACGATTCAGTGAAATTACACGACATTACACGGAACTTAGATTGCAAGCATTAAAACAGCATTAGCATTTGATGTTCCTGAGCCGATATTATGAAAATAAGTTTAACCGTAGTTTTCAAAAACGAAATATTCTCAACTGTCTGTTGTCCTCCAGTTAGCAAAACCCCTCATCGCTTTCGAAAAGAAGGTGATTATCGACAAAATAAGGTTGTTGTAGAACATAATTGGGTTCGTGGGGCAGGGGGGATAAGGGTGGTGATAATAAAACTGAAGCCTAAATCTGGGTGCGTGCATATTACGTCATTGATCAATCTCTTTCGCCGAGAGACGAACGACTGAACGATGAAGGCTGTTGGCTCCGGATGGTCAGACGACTGATTTAACAAAAATAATTGGAATGCGAGATGGCGGAAATGGATAAAAAAAAATGGACGACACGTAGAACGTAGGAAGCACGAGTTTACACAGTTACCCATTGATAAATTGGAATTCTTGAGCCGGGCGCTGAAGGCACCGGGTGATAAGTCGACGGTCCCTCGTAAAAGACCGGCACCATCTTGATCATGGCATAGAATGCTGCAAAGATGAACACCACTTGAGACACCACCTCGAAAAAGTGAGACACCTTCAGGGCGCTCACCAGCGCGGAGTTACAGGCGCCATTAAATGCGAAGTTCCCAAATATTAAACAACGAATTGTTAGCGGTATTCCCGGTTGAATCAGTGGATGACACGAGACCATCTCTGCACCCTGTAACTCCACGCTACTAAACCCCAGCGTGTGGCCTTCACTTCCAACTCACTACTGGACAGAAACAAGTTCCTCTCGACACGTCCAAAATGCGGTGCAAGTCAAAACTGAGTGAGTTGAGTACAAATCGAGTCGCATGCCATTCGGAGCATCCAAAGGAGAAAAAAGTGTAATGACAACATCGAGACCACAAACGTGATACGACATTTACCGTAATATCTACAAAAAAAAGGTCAATTACATACAATGAGAGGAGCGCGCTGCTGAACACACCCAGATCTAGAGGAAAACCCACATCTTCTTCCGTTCACCTTGATCGAAGAGACGTGTGGGGGAGGTCGGGAAGGGAAGGAGGAGAGGAGCAAGGTCTACTGAACCTGGAATCGAACCGGGGACCGTCAAACACCATGTCAGTCTCTCGACCAACTGAGCTGCGACGGAAAAGGTTTTAGATTTCGGTTCAAATGAGTCCTGAAACTCGGAATGGTGGTCGTGAAGGGTAAGGTGGTGGTGGTGGTAAAGACGAACCTTGGTGATTGGTCCTTGGGTGGAGACCGATCCTCCTGATCGGTTGGCGCCACTCTGACTGGACATGGAGCTGTTGGGGCTCTTCGATTTGAACGGCATAATGGACTGGCTGACGCCGGTGGCCAGAATGAACTGCTCGCGTAGCTCAATGTTTGTCCTGCCCTTGGCTACATGACACACACACACACACGGGTTGAGGGGTGACAGCGCGCACGAGAGACGAACACACACACACCGGGGGAGACAAAAACGAGGAGAAACGATTCAGAAAAATGAGGCGTGCAAAATCGGGTTTCGGTCAAGCGATATAAGAACTTAAAAATTTGATCTGGAAAGGTGCAATATTAATCGATACAGCTATCCACTAACAATATCAATCCACACGTGACATCTAGAAACAATCGTTCAAAACTTGGAATAATCACACAGCATTCATCCTACTAAAAAAAATGACTAGCAATCACAGAAATAATAAAGTTCAACGAACTCAAATCAATAATAATGTCCTCAAAGTCGTGCCACAATGACGAGAAGTCGGATTTGTTGTTCCACCAAATGTGAACGATAATTCAAGAGATGATCGGTATTCATATAGAACATCTTAAGATGATAAGAGATTCTGTCCCAACTCAAAATCTACATCTAACGTGGAATTGCACAATTTTAGAAATTGCGAACACACTGAGCGAACGAACAATCCAACTTCCGGTACAGGTGCAAAAAGTGCGAAGTGTCCACGCGTGGAGCAAACGGGTGCAGGGAATTCGACTGACTCGACTGAACTACTTCCGGTGCTATTGTCTTTTTTATATAAAAGTGCAGCCGTGCGTGAGGGATATTTGGTGACGTGGTTGTGTGCCGAAATGGAATATGAGCGCACACACAAAGCTGAGGCCCAAACGAAATTTGGGTTTTATTAAAAAAGTGCAAAAAAGCACGCCGAGTTTGTGGTTAATCGTTCGGTTCACGCGAACGATTAACCGCAAAGACGATCGAAATCTTGAGGAAGGAGGTTAAGCAGTTCAAGAGCGATGAATGCAGATTGCCGAGAAAGCAGGTTGCAAGAAAGAAAAGAAGCGATTCGACTCTGATGACGTGGAGGAAGCCAGTATCGTGCGAGAAATTTGTGCACACATCAGTCGGTCCAGCTGCTCTCTGGGCAAGTCGTAGTCTGGATCAAGACAACGACCTGGCAAAAAGCAGCTTCACGAACACACACACACACATATATTCACGAGCACACGTCTAGGTGCAGAGCACGAAACGGATAGAAAATGTCAAGTCCTACGTCTCCGGATGTGCGACTGAGTGGCGAGCGGACATCCGAACTCGTGCTCCACAATGAAGGGTCGCATGGGCGAGATGAGCACGGGTAGGGCACCTGCGCCGTCCGCAACCGCAACCGGAAGCCAGGGTGGTGTTTTATTAGTTAGTGGGTCGGATACCGAGAAGTGACGGCGACGGCAGCGGGAGGAGAATGGCACAAACAGGGTTAGCGGTTAATTGGAAACGGCAAAGGGAGAATTGGAAAAGTGACGAGAAGAGAGTGAGACAAGTTAAGAAGCGCGGCGAGCACAACGAAGGCGGATTAATCAATGTTTTGTTAGTCGATCGGGGGGGAAAAATGAGATATTTCGAGGGTCAGATTGGAAAGGTTCGAAACGAAAGAGAAAAATAACATTCGGACACATCGATTAGTGGAGAAGAGAGTTTCTAATCCGATGTAACACCTGCGTCACCATTCGCGACCGTGGAATTTGTATCAAAGATGCTTTCGACTGACACTCGCGACAATAACACAAATTCAACCGAGAAGCTAAGCTTGTTTATTTGTAGCTAAAAGTAATATTAGCACTGGTTAAATTGTTCGTGGCGACCTATTGTTTCGATTCATTTAAATACGTCTCGTCATAGCCCAGTCGGTCATGCGACTCGACTGTGGCTCGGCAGTCCTGGGTTCGATTCCCGGCGTGGGCTCTCGATTATTCGATCCCAGAGTACTAATGAGTACATAGTGCCTAAGCACCAGAAAATATTGTAGTGTAGTGACTACAGTGAAGGGAACAAGAAAATCTATATTTTTTTCTTCTCCTCTTTGATATTCACTGTTTCTGTCACTAAGCATACTATTCTGATCCCTAATTATTTCGTCCTGTGGTTTATCGCTAGCACCTGCACCTGGCGGAAGACAATGAGTACGTCCGTTCGAGGCGCGAAGAACAGTCAGACGGCGGACCGGTACACTTACCACGACAGGGGTCGTTCTTGACCAGGAACTCGTCCAGCGCCACCCATCCACCACCCACTCGCACCATCACGGTGCTTCTCAAAATTCGGACCAAACGCAATTTTTGAGATTCGCCGAACTGGAAATAGTAGGAACAAAAAATGGATCAAACCGGAGCCTAGACATGAGTGAACCAAACTTTAAAACAAAAGTCAAACGCAAAGAAATTGCGGCAAATTTCACAGGAAAAATTCTCAGATTCAGTTGGTCTAACAAGAATTGTATTAAACACAAGATTTTACAAAATTAAAATTTTGATTTCAAAGCTTAAACTTCGTTTATACCAGACTTAAATATGATTTAACAGTTGTCGCCTAGAAAATAGCTGACCAGTCAACTGAACTATTATACATACCCGGTATTTTCCTTCTCCGACTTGAC
The DNA here is from genome assembly GCA_034698785.1 of Mycogona germanica. NCBI lineage: Eukaryota > Metazoa > Arthropoda > Diplopoda > Chordeumatida > Chordeumatidae > Mycogona > Mycogona germanica. Next base: position 11,157 of record JAQGBY010000047.1, read on the forward strand.
TGACTTTGAATTTGTTGGTGCACGTACACTGCTGCACCTGGCGTTGCACTTCGTCCTCGATCACTTCGGCGTCGGTCAGCGGACGAGTGTTCTGCGACGAACAACGAGTCAAGTGGATTAGTCAAGGGATCAACAATAACAAGGCGATGCCAACAAGGGATGTCGTTTGCACGACTTCCCATCTCGAATGACTGGACTCGAGCACGAGTATTAATTAAAATATTGACGGCAAGCGGTCGCACCTCTCTCTCGGGTCGCAGGGCGTCCACGAACTCCTTAATGTCGATGAACCCGTCGCCATGATCGAACATGTCGGCGACCGCGGTCAACTCCAGTCGGCTGGTGGGGAAACCAGACTTGAGGATGCCGCTGGTAAACTCTTCACGCGTCAGACGACCGTCGTTATCCTTGTCCATCTTGCGGAAGAAGTCCATGATGCGAGATTTCTTGTTCTTCATGAAGCGCAGGAACTGCAATTACCCGAACAAAGAGGGTTAAAATATGCATTCATTTAACTGACAGACAAAAAACAACGATAATCAACTAGAACCATTAAATACATTTTTAAACTACTTTTAGAATGTGCTAACGTGTCAACGATCATTAGAACCACAAATAGATTGGCGATATAACGGCATCACTTACCCTCTTTCGCCATTCGTCCCAGCTAAAGTTCTTCATCTTTTCAACCTAGTCAGATAAACAATAAAGAAATGAGTGTGTGAGCAGATATTCGCACTGGCCTCGATTAAGGCTAGATGGCAGGTGTTCTTCCTGAGCGCAGAATTTGGTACGAACCTCCTGCAGTTGTCGCAGTCGCTCCTGTAGACGTCGCTGTCGCTCGTTGGTGAGCAGCCACACGCGACGCCACTTGTCGAACAGTTCGCGTGCACGAGGATTCTTGATCTGAGGCTCGGCGGTCGTCTTGCTGCTGAAACCAAAACATCGATGTAAATGGAATGGTAAATGGATGCAAATGGAACTGAAATATTTCCTTATCTTTACCACATTTCAAAATTTGCTAATCACAAACATTTCAAAATCTTCTCACAAATCTAAGTTAGAACTGGAGTGAAGAGACGAATTGGTTCATGCTTCGCAATCTGAAATGGCTTTTGGTGTGGAAAAGTGTGCAAAAATATTTTCCAGTGTTCCTCCTCGACTATTTCTCGATTTCCATACAATGTGTTCCCAATGATAAAAACGCCACTATCAGCTCAGTCAGCGGTTTGGACAATGGAACAATTGTCGACGAACGGAATTATTAATGGAGACGAATACTCACGCTGGCGTTGACGTCCTGGGCAGGCGGGTGGGTGTTGGTGAGGGTGCCGCGTGTCTTGCGTCTTTGAAGCGCACGTCCTTCACCGGTTTGGCCGGTGTGGTGGTCGGCTCTTTGCCCTTCATGGTCTTGTCCTGCAGAGCCGGCGGTCGTTTGGCCTTGGTCACTCGCTCCACATCCTTCTGGCGACCGGTCAACTCCTCCGTGAACTCCACGTGCTCCTTGAGCAGTTGCTCCACAGCCGGAATCGATTCGGGCAATGGCTCTTCCTCCAACTGAACGAGGTTGCGTTCGGAGCGGTTCAGATAGGCCATCAGCTCGTCCAACAGACGCTGTAGCTCGCGCAGGGCGGTCAGATGATCCGACAGACGTTGCTCGCGTTGTTTGGCCCATACGGCCACCTAGCGGAGAAGAAAAGAAACAAAAATAATTTGCATTGAAGATCTCAAAGCACCACAAAAAACGTATTAGTTAATCCCAGACAGATTTTGCTTTCGTGCAGCAACTTACCTCTTCCCATCGTGACTGGATGATGGTGATCCAGTGCTTGATAACAGAAACAGCGTCCGGATGACATTTCTTGAGGATTTCCTCAGCAAGCGCCACGGTGGCATCCTTGTCTCGCTCCTTGGTGGCCATCTCGCGCAGGAAGCGGCGGTGCTCGTCGATCTGTGCCAGCGCCAGGTCCTCGTCGTCTGGCAGCGGTCCAGCAAAACGCAGTTTCATCTCTGCGTCGGACAGCCACTCCAGCAGCATATGCACGGCCTTGTGTAGCTCCTCGGCGCGGGCCAAAGCCTCATCAAGGCGACGCTTCTTGCGTTCCGTCATGTCGGACACCTCGTCCCATTTGCCGCTCAGCTCGTCTAGCTGGGCGCGGATGTTAGCCGCATCCTCCTTGGTCGCCGAGCGCAGCAGATCATTGGCAGTGTTGCGAACAGACTCCATGTTGCTCTTGCGGCTAGCCAGGTCCTCAGTGAAGGCGCGGTGCTTTTCCACCAGCGAGTTAACAGTGTCCAGGTCTCCGTGAACCGGTTGCTTTTCATTGAGGTCCTTGCGTACCCGGTCAAGCCAGTCAAGCAGCGCCTGCATGGCGTCCTTGAACTGACCGGAACAGAGTAGTGCCTCCTCCAGCTTGCGCTGTTTGTCCACCGATTTGGAACAGACAGAGTTCCACTTGTTCTTGAGTTCGGTGAGCATGTCCTGGATGGCGGGTGAGTCGCTCTTGGGTGCCTTCTCCTTGAGGATACGACCGGCCTTCATGGTGGCATCGTAGGTTGGCTGCTTGCCGCCAAGCGTGCGCTGGAACTCCTTGTGGGCGGCCAGCGTGCGCTTGATCTTGGCCGGCTCGTTGCCAGTCTGCGTCAGCATCTCGTCCAGCATCTTCTCCGACTGGTCCAGCCACTTGCACAGATCCGACCACGAGTCGTGGAACTAGAGGCGGAATAAAGAGTGAGAGAGTAAGTAACTAATAGCATTGGGTCACGAGAGACTAGCGTTTGGTGTATTGTGCACGCACCTCTTTGGCCTCCTTGAATCCGTAGTCTAGCTGTCTGGTGCGTTCGGCGGCCTTGGAGACGACTCGCTCCCAACGGTGCTGCACACTGATGAGTAGGTTCTTGATGAGAATGACGTCCTGTTTCTGACTGAAGTACTTGAGGTGAGTTCCCTTTTTGTCCAGATTGAGCATGGTCTCGCGGTGAGTGCCGATGTCCTTCTGGAACTGCTTGTGATCTTCAATCTGCTCCTGTATGGTGGGAAGCACCCGGCTCACCGGTTTCAGGTTGGCCAGATACTTCTCCGAATTAGTCAGCCACTCCACGAACGCTTGCAGAGCCTCGTGGAATTCGGTGGCCTCGCGCAGAGCGATCTCTAGTTTGATCTTCTTGTCGTTGGCGCGGTTCATCACGTTGTCCCATTTCTGACGCAGCGCCTGATCGACAGAAAAGCCGGATTGAGTAATAGTTCATTTGATCGATCCTCAAATCTCATTAAATAGTCTAAATTTGATCGTTTTATTTGTCATTCGATAAGCTTTGTCTTGTCCATCAACACACTAGACACTAGCTCAGAGTTAGGAAACAAAATCTTCATTATCCCCGAAAAAAGAACTAAGGTTCTCGGCAAAAGCCAAGCTAACTGTTTCCCAGCTCTTTTATTGCGAGTAAGATCAAAATAAAATAATCCTACATTACTACAAAGAAATTCGAATTTTACAGTTTCATCACGAACGGCTAATTAATGAAATATCTTGAGATGAAAGCTATGAATACCTTGAGATTGTGCTGCAGATTCTTGGCCGACCCTTCCGTGCTACGCTTGAGGTAGGCTCCACCCTGCGCGATCACAGACTCCACCTTGTGTCGATTGGCGTCCAGCTCGTCGTAGATCTCCATGAAGCGCTGCAGTTGCTCGCGCGCAGTCTCTGGCAGTCCGCCAACAGGTTTGCTAGTGGACAACAAACTGTCCACGTCAGAAAGCCAAAGCAACAGATCTTGAATCTCCTGGTTAAAGGCCTGCGCCTCCTTCAGCGCGTCCTCCAGCTCCTTGCGGCGCTCGTTGGCTCGTCGCTGCAACTCCTGCCAGCGACTGTTGAGTGCCACCAGTTTGCCCTGTGTGGCGCTGGCGTCTTCGCTCCCGCGGTCCTGTTCGATCAGTTGGCGGCCGGCGTCGTTCAGGGTGTCCACGCTCGACTGGTGGGCGTGAATGTCGTTCATCAGGACCTTCAGTTTGGCCAGTTCCACTTCAATTACCTGCCGAGCGAGAGAAATCATCGTCAGTCAGGTGAGAAAGAATTGAAGATTGTTGCAATTGCAAAATTTAAATTGAGTGGTTCGCAGCATTGTCAAAAAGCGAAACGCTTCACAGCAGAATTTACAAACTCATGTGAACTACACTCACTATATTTCATAAATCATTAACTTTCAAAAATTAATTTAGCCTTCTATTATAGCCCACCAATGATTATTCTTCAAGACAAAATGCTGCTTTTGTAAAACAAAACACAAAATATTGTAACAAAATGCGATAACAATATATCTCCAAACTATAACATCCCACTACATTGGATAGGAAAGCATCAAGTGTGGAATGCTCTAAATAGTGGCTCTACCCAGTATGTCAATGGGCACTGACCTGCGGATCGCCGAACACGGGTTTGAGCTCCTCGAGGTTCCGTTCTGTCTTTCCCATCCAGGCGAAGAGTTCGTCGAGAGCGTGTTGGAACTGTCCGAGTTTGAGCAGGGCGTGTTCCATCTGTCGCTGTCGATCTACAATTCCCTTGAGCAAATCCTCCCATCGATGGTTGACGTCGGCCAGCGGCTCCTTGATGGCTAGGGCCTGGTCGGGCGAAGTGTTCTCGGTGAGCCGTTGCGCCTGACGATTAAGTGCCTCGATCTCCACCATGTGCGGGTCCACGTCCGCCTTGAAATCCTTCAGTTGTTTGATCTGACCCTTGACCGAGTCGATGTCCGAACCGACTGGACCCAAGTTGGCGAATCGCTCTTCTGCCGTGTCCAGGAACTCGAGCAGATTGTGAAGAGTGTCATGGAAGGCCATCGCCTTCTCCATGGCCTCTATCAGATTCTCCTCGCGCTTGGCATACAGAGCCGTGATGTTCTCCCAGGCGTGGTCTAGGTCCTCGATGTGCTTCTTCACTTCCGGTTTGTCCGGCTCACCGCACAACTGCATCAGCTCCTGACCGGTCTGACGACACTGATCCACCTCCGGTTTGGTCTGGTCGATCTCTTGGCGCAGCTCCTGTAGGGCCTCGCGCTGTTGCTGGATGGCGCTTGGCTCCACCGCAGGCGGCTCCTGAGCATTCAGCGAGTCCTGGAACAAAGACATAAACAATATTAGAATAAAGCGCGATAACAAAAATTGCAAGTAGACATGCGAGGCAAATTCTCAAAAATACAAATTAAGTAAAATTTAAAAAATTTGTTGTTAGCCAATAATTTAATTAAAAGTAAACTTTTGAATTTGCAGAAGGCATTCGATTTAAATACGAGCATTGGATCATGACAAAACAAAGATCAATGTACCTGCAGATCCTTGAGAGCCGCCATCACTCCGTTCAGCTCATCCCAGAATCGCTCGGCCATGGCCAGCGCATCATCCAGGGATCGCTCTCTGTTCTTGGTGGCCTTCTGGATTCCGTCCCACAGGTCGTTCAGTCGCTCCAGCTTGTGTCTGATGTCCTTGACGGCAGGGTCGCGTTGATCGCCGGCCTTAGTGATCACCTCGTCGGCTGCCCGACGAACCGCCTCCAGAGCCGAAGAACGCTTGTCCAGGTCCTCCATGATGGCGCGGTTCTCGCCAATCTGCTCGTGAATCTTGGGCGGGTGAGCGGAGATGGGCTCCGCATTGTTCACCTGGTCGGCCGTGCTGCTCAGAGCGTCCAGCATGCCGTCCAGCTTGTCTGAGAAGAGAGCGCTCGCCTGCAGCGCCTCCTCCAGTGCATTCTGTCGGGCGCGCAGGGCGTCACGGATGGCGGCGAATCGCTCACCGTCCGACTCCATGATCTCGCGCACCTTGGTTCCCTCCTCTTCACCGCACAGGCGGAGCAAGGCGGCGCCTGTCTTGGTCAGTTTGTCTAGCAGTGGCTTGTGCTCGTTCATGGCCTGGATGAGCGCGGCATTACGGTCCTGCTGCCGCTTGATATGAGGCGCGTCCACGGCGGGCGCATCCAGCTCGCTGGCAGCTGCCTCCACCTCGTCCATCCACTGGGACAGATCCAAGTGGGTGTCAAAGAAGTGCTCGGCAAGAGGCAGGGCCTGCTCCAGCGCGTCCAATCGGTCAGCGCTGGCCTGCGACACCTGCTCCATGGTCTCGCGCAACTCGTCCACCTTCTCGCGCACCAACGACAAGTCCTCATTGGGGGCGGCGTCGCGCAGCAGCTTCTTGGCAGCGGACAGCACGTCACGCACGCGTCCCTTCTGACTGTTTATGTCATCGTTGAGCGCGCGCTGCTCCTTGAGCAGCAAACGCAAATGCTCAGCATCGGCGCTCACCGGCTCTGCCTCTGCCAGCTGCTTCTCTGCATCGCGGAACCAGTCAAGTAGCTCATCAATGTCGCCCACCACCTCCAGGTGGCGCCTCTTGCTCAGTGTAACTCGTTCGGCGCGACGCTGCACTTGTTCGCAAACTGCGTCGAAGCGACGGTTGTCTCGAGACACCAATGTCTCCACGGAAGCGGCCCCCTCTCCTGGACTGATTTGACATAGCTGCGGCCCAACCAGGTTGATGCTGTCCAGCACGGGTCGATGTTCGCGGATCTCTCCCTCCAGTCGAGCCACCTCTCGCTCCTGCACGTCCAAACTTGCCGCGTCCAGAGAGCCAATTTGCGACTCCACCTGTAACAGCCAGTCGCCCAGACGGTGGTGTGAGGCGTAAAACTGCTGGACTAGGGGGAGGGCGGAGTGGGCACGCTGGAGAAGGTCGGCCGCCTTGGCAGTCAGATCGCCGAAACGATGCTGCAAGGTGTCTAGCTTTTCTTTGACTGCGATGGCGTCGTCACCGGTGACGTGCTTCATGATTTCGTGTCCGCTGCTCATCAGGTCGTCAACCTGTTTCTGGTGATCGGCGATCTCTTCAGTCAGATCCTAAAATTCAAATCGTAATAGAAAAAATTGAACCACAGATTGCAATTAAAATCAATTTATTTTTGAAATTTAAATGAAAATATAAATTTATTTTTAAACAAATTTCAATTTTTCAATGAATTTTTTGTTTTGATTTGCTGAACATTTTAAACATTTGGCATATTAGAGTGCACCTACCGTGAGTTCGTCTAACTGCTCCTGCAATTTGTCGACAAAGACCGATAGCAACTTGTATCTGGCCAGTCTGTGTTCCATCTCATCCACCCAAGCCAACACGTCCTCCAGATTGAGCGCGAAATGTCCGAGCGTTTCTCGGGAGGCGGCCAGGAAGTGTCCGAGTCGCTCGCTGTCCTCTACCAGACGCGAGTAGCGATCGGTCAACTCGGCCAACTTGTCGGCCAACGCCTGAGCCTCGTCGTCACCGACCAGCGTCATCAACACCTAAACCACGATACAAAGGGTCAAATTAATAAAGAATGAAGACAGTCCAAAAAAAATAGTGCGCTTTCTTGCTTGCTAATTTCATTCTCCCAACTACTCAGATTTATTACCTGAGCAACATCAGCCAGCTCGTCGAAGGATGGCTTGTGTCCAAGAATGTCGTCGTGCAGGGCCGCGTGTTCGGCCATGAGTCGTCGCACACCCTCCTCCTCAGTAGGGATTGTCTCCAGCGCCCCCAGGCGTCGCTCCATACGTTCCAACCAGGCGGCCAATGGCGTCATCTTGTCTTGGAAGTCTCTGGCAACGGCCATGGCTCGCTCCAGGCCTTCCTGTCGCTCGCGGGCGCCATCGGTGAGGGCGTCGAAACGCTGCATGATGTCGCGCATCTGACGTTCAATGTTGTCGCGTTCAACGGCGTCCGTGTTGGCCGCGATCTCCTGACCCATCTCCAGAAGCGAGGACACGCTCTGCTGACGGTCCACCAGCATCTTGTTCAAGAACTGTCCAGGGAATGGAAAAGACGAGAAATTGAGACGGTCAGCGTTGAGACATAAGGCACGAAAGAAGCGATAAATTGGGATTGCACCGCGTACACACACAAGACCAAATGCTAACATAATTTCATGATTGAAAATTGAAAATTATTTATTTTATATACGATGACAAAATTAAAGAGAAGCATTCAAATTACGAAATTTTGATTTGATTTGATTTTTATCTAAACGAAATAATCAATTTGGAAAAAAAAATCAAAATGGGAACTGTGGTAACAAGATATTGCCAAAAGTATACTTAATATTTCCAATTTAAAAAAAATCGAAAATTGCGTTTGATAAATGTCTGTTTTGTGAGTGGGTTGCTTACCTTCTGCTCCTGTAGCTGTGCCTTGACGACCTTGAAGTCAGCGGAGGGTGGCTTCTGATTGGCCACCATCTCCTCGGTGTCTCCCAGCCAGTGCAGCAGACCGATAATGGCCTCCTGGAACTTACCAGACTGCAGGAGAGCCACGTCAAGCCGTCGCTCGCGGTCGTTAAGTTTCTCCTTCAACTCGTTCCAGCGATCGTTCATTCGCTCCAGATCAGTCTCCAAGCCGACAGTGTTGACGCCGGTGGGGGCAGACTGAACCAGCGACTGTCCGGCACGATTGGCGGCGTCCACGCGACGCGCCAACGGCTCAACGTGCTCACGAGCGAAGGCCTTGAACTCCTTCTGCTGGGCTCTGATTGTCTCCACGTCGCCACCAATGGGCTTGAAGTTGCGCTCCTCGCGACCCACGCGATCGATGTCAGCCGCGATGCCGTCTAGATCGTCATGCAGGCGCTCCAGTTTGGCCAGCATGCCGTCCAAGTCTGTCTCGCGGACCTACACCATGATTTAGATTTAGATTATTCAAAGCGAAAGTATCGTACAATTATCGTAGTTGACATAAATCGCGTTTTGCATAGGACCAGGGTGAGGGGTTTGGGTGGTAACGCTGGTGAACCTAACATACTTTTTTATATTCTCATATTTTTATTTTCTTATTGCTAATTTAATTTTGTGGTTTCCCCCGTCCTTGTGACGGGCTTACCTGCTTGTATGGTAATAAAATCAACAGCCAGGCGAAAGTTACAACGCAGCGCGTATTGAAAAAGAGTTAATTTTTTTTAAACAATAGCAGATTATAGAACAAAGTTCTGCGCATGAGGCGTGGAAATAAAAATATTTCTTTACCTTGCCACGTTCCTCGAGTTTGGCTAGCTGTCTCTTCAGCGATTCGACCTGTTCACGCACGCCCTTCACGTCAGACGTGTATCCGCGGTCCACGATCTCCTTACAGCTGCTGGCAACGTCACCGATGTCTGCCTTCTTGCGATCCAGATTGTCCAAGAACGACTACGTGGGAAGACAACAGGAGCGTTTCACGGTAATGGTTAGTGTTTTGACGTAGTCATTAATTTGCTCAGTCAGCATTAATAGTGAATTTAATTAAATAGATTTTATCCTTCCGTCTAACAAATAAACTATATTTCACTACAAATATTTATCTTTCTTAATCCTTTATATCGTATATCCTTTTCCCCCTTATTTTATTTTTAATTTGAGACGTAAATAATATTTTAATTACATATTTCTAATGAACTTGCACGATTTTGAGGCAGCCGCAAAGGCGGCAATAAACCCAGAAACGTACCTTGATCTCGTATATTTGTTTCTTGACGGTGGGTACATCACGTCCAACAGGTCCCATTCGCTCCAGCTCCTCCTCGAGCGCCGACAAGTCATGGTGCACCTTTCGCACCTGCTCGCCGTACTTGCCCACAAGATGTGAGGCGGATTCCAGGCTAGAGCAGCGATCTTCCAGGTTGCGAGCCAGGCGTTGACAGCGGTTCTCCAGCGTGTCTACCTCGTCGCGGATGTGTGTAGAATCAGAGTCGGGCGAGGCTGCGGTCACCACACGATCGGCGTGATCCTTCACTGTCTCCAGGTGCCGCTTAAGACCCTCGGCCTCGTGCAACAGCGGCTGCTCAAACGATAGAACACAGAAAACAGGAAATTAATTATTCAAATTAATGGGCATATAGACAGGATGATTAACAGATAAATTAAGATTTTGACAACGAAACAAGTTTCTCTATGCCCATCCAATCCCAGCAGCGAACAGAACATGTGACGTACCTTGAGACGTTCCAGCAGTTTCGGATCACGTCCGTGTTCACCCAGTGCGTCGTGCGACGAAAGCCAATCTTCGCACCGCTGCACAGAGTGTTGGACGTCGCGCAACTTCTCGGTGAAATCGGCCAACTTCTTGGCAACATCTTCCAGTGCCTGCACTCGCTCAAAGGTGGCTGCGGAAGAAAGTGAAACATACATCATGATGCAGTGAGACAACCGTTATTCATCAAATCCCAAATTCGGTAGACATTCAGTGATTGGCTACATCATTGTGAATAATGCGAGGAAATTCCTACCACTGTTGAGTTTGTCCCATCGCTTTTTGACGTCTTCGACGTGATCGTGAATAAGCTCCTTGTCGATATCGCAGCTCTTGATGAGCGTATCGCCTAAGCTGCGCAAGCTTTCATACTCTTGGCTGTGCTTGGACAACTCGTTCTTGAAAGACTAATATCAAGCAAATAAAAATATTTAATTATTCAAATAAATGAACAAATGTTTTCTGATCTTTGGACTACTTAACTTGATAAAATGCCCATTTTTCCAATCAACGCACCTGGATTTCTTTGAGCTGCTTCTCAAGATCGATCTTTATCAAGCTGATCGGTTCAAGGTTCTCGAATTTGTCCTCTGCGTGCTGCAGCCACGGTAAAAATTTGTCCAGAGCAGAGTGGAACTTTCGGCAGTGCTCGTTGCAACTCTGTAGGCGGGTATGTCTGAAATATTTTGAAAACATCGATACACAAAATTATTATCTAGAAACAGTTGTTCGCTTATATTTTTAATACATATTAAATATGAAAAACTCTAAATGGTATTTGTGGACACTTTAAAAAATTTGGTGAATCACCTGTCGACGGCCTCCTTGCGCAGCTTCTCCCACTGGTCGCGGATGTGATCCAGCTTCCGTTGCAGCGTCTGCCGGTCGGACGTCTTGAGTCCTGCACGCGAGGTCGCCTCCAGACCCTTGTTTAGCACAATGTGAACCTCGTGCTCCTTGCTCATCACCTCACGATACACGGGCTGGGGGGAAATCATGCATGTGTTAATCGAATGACCTGTATCCACCAAGACAAACCGGTCAAGTTCCTTCAGAGGGAAACGTGGCACATAGAGCGATTACGAACCTCGTAGTCCTGGACCTGCTGTTTGAGAATGTCCCAGTCGGCGGAGACGCGCAGGTCACGTTTGACTATGCTTGACATGTCTTGCAGCCACTTCTGAATAGTTTCGCACGAATACTCGAACTCTTTGCCCTCACGCAGCGAAGACTCCAACTCGGCCTTGCGATTGTCTGCATGGTGTTATGAAATAAATTTTGAAATTTAGAAAACGAATAAACTAGTGATTGGAACAACTAAAAATTATCTTCAACCCAGTTGCACACCTGAATAAACAACTTACCAATCTTTTTGCGCAGATTGTTGTAGAGCTTCTCGACACCGTTGAGCTTGCTTCTGATCTCGTTCTTGGAGGCAGCGTCGCTTAGAATTTCGGACAGCTGTTCGCCCAGGCTTTCAACGTCAGCCATGACTGGGCGCTGATCCTCAAGATCCTCTTCCAGGTTCTACAAGCACATAAATAATGAAAAATTCAAAAATTCTACCGAAACGCGATTCCAAGCAGTTAAAAAGGATCAGGGCAAAGATGGAACACAGGCTTGGAATATCTCACAGACGTGATTTTGAAATATTTGCAAATAAGAAATTACTAATAAATGTATAAATATTTAAGAAATGTCATCAGATTTTTCAATAGTTTCCCCAGTGACGTATATGCATATATCGGTATATCAAACCGGAAAGAGCAAACACCATACCCAAGCGTAACTCACCCCGATCTTGACCAGCTTGTCTTCGGCGTCTGCACCGCCCGCCTCCGATAAGTTGTCGAAATCGTCGGCGATCTTGTGCAGCGCATTCTGTAGGCGACTGATGCCGTCCTGGAAGTCTCTGGCGGCACCCGTCGCCCGCGACAGACTGTTCTCGCGGTCGTCCAACCGTCCCAACAAGTCTCTCCAGCGACTGTTGACGGCGCCTAGCATCTTGGCAACGTTTCGAGCGTCCGGTGCATCTGCGTCGGCGGCATGGTCCAACAACAGCTCCCCGGTGCGGTTGAGCGCATCCAGTTGCGGCGCTTGAGAGCCGAACTCGTCGCGCAGCACCTGAACCTGTTCACGCTGGTTGTCGACCAGACGTGGTTCAGAGGCGATTGGACCCAGCACCGACATCATTTTGTCCTTCTGAGACAGCCAGCCATGCAGGGTGTCGTGCGCGTCGTGGAATGTCTTTGCGTCTTGCAGGAAGGTCTGCGCCTCCGTGCAACCACGTCGAAGTTCCTGCCAACGCGATACTAAGTTCGAGAAGAGTGCAGAGCAAGAGAGAGCAAAAATATTAAATCTCTTTAAATACAAGCACATTTATTATTTTTGTAAATGTCTCCAACTATTAAGTCATAATAGACATAATTAAAAGACAAATTTAATAGCTTTTATTAAATTACGGGATATTCTGCAAAAAATAAATTTAAGTTTGAAGTGGTTAAACTCACCTAGATCGGCGACCAGTTGTTGAAGGTCTTCAGATCCAACAACAGCCGGTTTTCGCTTGAGCAACTCGTTGGTTTGAGTGCGCAGACTGTCCAGCTGAGGTTGGTTGGAAACCATCTCTTCTACAATGGCCTGTAATATAGGAACGGGACACAAGCTTAATTCAACGCTCGCTACTCCAAATAAATTAGAAATATCTCGAAAATAATCTACCACAACTAGTCTTTTTAGAATTTCAAAATCAAAATATAATTTAGATACACAATAGCATTTTTGGAAAACGGTAGCTTGTATTGAAAGTGAAGATGAAGAAATAAGTAGATCCATAAAAGCTCATGGGCGGCTATAAAGAGGCGGCTGCTGAAATACAATGACACCAAAACGATCTCAATTCAGACGCACCTTGACGATAGTCAACTGTCTGTCAGCGGCATCCCTGGTGACCGGAATGGTGTACTTGGGCACCTGTCTCTCCTTCTCCAGTACGAAGGCGGAGAGGACGCGGTGAGCCTCCAAGTGGTGTTTCAGCTCGTCCAACAGTGCTTCGATCTCCTGTCGGCGGTCAGCCAACCTCACGCCCAGCATGTTGTGGCGGTGGTTTATCTCGGACAGCTGTTGTTGGATGGGTGACAACTCCTCCAGTTGGTTGATGTAATCCTGCGAGCTCTGACGGCTGCTGAATCCGCTGGAGGCGGGCGATAGAGGACTGGTGACGTGGAAACCGAACTTCGTGGGCGAGGGCGAGCGTCGGCCGTCGATTGGCGACTTGACCAGACGCGAGGGAGACTTGCGGGTAGGACTGGCGGAAGCGGGAACGCGTTTGGACGGACTGCCTGCCGGCTTGCGGCGCGGACTGTCCACGCGTTCGCCTCGCGTCAGGCCGTCGTAGCTGTTTCCTAGTTCGTTCACCTTCTCGATAGTGACGCTATAGTCTGTGTACTCCCGAAGCACGGGCTGATAGGTCATGATAAATAAGATCAAGATATATTAAAATAGGTTCTTCAAACATTCAATAATTATTCAGAAAGTTTACACATTAAATTTTTTAATTATATTTCCCATCACTGTAGTCAACCGCACTACGGGCGTATCTGTAGCCCTCTTAGTGCTTAGGCATTATGCGAAATTGGATTCTAGCACTAGCTAAACCGTCTTGGCTGGGGTACTTGTGGTATTCGTTTTAATAGTAATTAAAAAATTAAATTAAAATTATTTTAGTAGGACAATGCCCAGGCAATAAGAATTTTAACGTTTAGAAATTCTATGCAAATCGCAAAACAAACTCCCCAGAACTGTCCACACTTCCATCTATGAGTGAGTCTTACCTTGAGCTCGTCTTGTTGTTTGCGCACGTAGGGCACATCTAGGGCCACCGGCTCGAAACTGTCCACGCGCATTTCCATATGCGAGAGCCAGGTGAAGACCTGATCGCGAAGCGTCTCGTAACCGGACAGCTTGTCGGCACAGGTCTTGGCATGACCCCGACGCTCAGCCAGGTGTTCGCCCAACTCTCGCCACTGCTGTTCCAGACCCTTAATGCGCTCCTTGACGCCATTCGTGTCGGTCACGTCTTTCTTGGCGGCCAGGTTCTTGCCCTGACGAATCAACTCCTCGAATTCGTCTCGCTTGCGCTCCCTTTCGCGATCCACGGCGTCCAGTCGAGCGGCAAATTCAGCGGCGCTCAATCGGGTTAGCTCCTTGGCGTCGGCGCGCTCATACACGTCGGCCAGCCAGTTGTCAAAGCGAAGTGCCGATGCTGTGAAGGATTCCAGTGACGAGGAGACCTCATCCAGTAGCTGTCCGCGCCGTAGGACACCCTCGCACACCTTCTCGAATCTGCGCCATAAAAGAGACATTATAGAATTATATAGCCACCGTTCGTGAAAACATTGATGACTAAATATTGATCCAAAAGAACCATCATTCATAATAATAAAAAATACAATGTCTCTGCCCTCACATAGTGCCTAAGCACCAAGAGAGGCACAGAAGATCATGCAGTGAATTAAAAAAAATGTGCAATAAATATCGATGAAACATGTAAATTTAAAAATAGCGAACCATTCGAAAGTAATTAGATTTCGATTATCTATTTTTTTGCTTTTTAATTTGTTAATTCGAGATTAGCGAAAGTGTATTTCTCCCCATTTTTCAATAGATAATATATAAACATTTGATCTCATAGACTGTCTCACCTGGTCGTCAATTCCTTGAGCTTGGTGGCGATCTTCTTGACAACGAGCGCGTTGCTGCCGGAACGGATCAGCTCCTCGGCGGAGGCGGACACGGACAGCACGCTGTTGCGATGAGCGTCCACATCAGCCTGCAGCAGTCGGTGTTCGCTGCGCTGATCGTGTAGACGCTCCGGAACCAGACTGGCTGGGCCCTTCTGGCCACGCAGCCTGGCTTCGGCATCGCTCAACCAGGTGAGAAGACCGTCGATGCCGTCCTGCACACCCTGAGAGTGAACCAGGGCGCTCTCCAGCTCCTGTGTACGATCAGACACGGCACGGCGCACTTGTCCGTACCGCTCTTCCAGCTCGTGGACGGCATTCTCGACTGACTGGCGCTCGGCGTTGGTGGCGTCGCGACCCAACGCATCCAACAATAGTTTGGCCGCCTGCTGGGCGGTCTCAATTAGACGACCTTGAGTCACGATCTCCATCTGCAGCGTCTTGGCGCGGTCAAGTTGTTCTTGGATGGAACGAGGGTCGCCGCCAATTGACTCGTTCATCAGCCTGAGAGTTTAAGAAAAATGGTAGATTCAGATAACTCAAAAATAGCAAATTGGAAATTATCAAATGGCCCACGAACTCAGTTGCAAAGGTGAACTGTGTTTAAAGTTAAGTATTTCAATGAGAACAGCTGATTAATGGCCGAACCACAAGTCCAGCAAGAGTCACGGATAAGTTTCGAGGTGAGAAAGCTGTTTTATTCGATCTCAGACGTTTCTTTTTCACAAAATACTGCTTTGATAGTAGGACACTTTACTCTGGCTAGTGTTATAAACTATAAAATTCATTTGAAATGCGTTTAAGGCTTTCAAGAACCGCCTTCCAAATGTGCTAAGCAGCTGGCAATGTGCACCTCATTGACAAGGCAGATAGTGAACACTTACTTTCTTGTCTTCTCCTTGACTTCATCAAGCCAGGTGCCGGCCTTGTCCACAGCGTCAGCGAACTGTTTCTGCTTGTCGTTAACGCTGGAGAAGCGATCGCCCAACTTGGTGGCACGAGACAGCAGGTCCTGGAATGCGGCAGTCATCTCGGTCACCTGACGTTTCACCTCCGATTCGGATGGTTCGATGTGAGGGTAGCGACGAGGTAGGTTAGTACGGAATGTGTTGTGACTCTTCAAGTATTCCTGCAACAGTCCAAGACAGAAACTCAAGAGAATTATAAATTAGTTTACCCCGTCACTTCATTGAACGCGATAGTTTATGAAAAACTGAACAAGACATCAGACTAAAAAATGTGTATAAGAAACTAAGACGATGTTATATCAGTAATTTTTAAATTTACATTTAAAATAAATGAGATCAAATGGTTATTTTTCTAATTAATCTGCCGATAAAATATTCGAAGCTTTACCTTTGATTCGTCCAAGAACTTTTGAGCTGCCATTGTGATGAACCGCAAATCAGCTTGATGGGTGATGACATCCGATACAAATTCCTAATATAAAGAATATCAATGAAATACGTTGATTAGTCAGTAGTATAACTAGAACAGCTTGATCAAACACAATAAAACACCAATTGTCCTCAATAAATGACGATAAATGCAATAATTATGGCACCACAAAGAAGCTAAATGATATAAGAATAAATCTCTAATGGTTAAATGATGAATGGCGTACCTTAACCGATTTTGAGTTGTCCTTGAGCCTGGCCATGTTGGAAACCGATCTCTCCTTCTCGACGAGTTCCTTCTGAGCGTCTCGCAACCACGAGATAAATGGCACCAGATCATTCTGAAAACGAAAATGACACCATTACAAATAGCATTATTGCACGAAGAACACATTTTTGCGTATGCCAAACAATAATTTTTACATTCCATACTATGATTTGAAGAAGTGACTAAATATGTCACATTGTCAAACCTTCAGCTTGTGCAGTTCGTCCAGAGCGGAAGTCATCTTTCGCAACAGGTCATCGCACTGGTTGGTGCAGCCGTCGTAGCGTCGATGCAGCTCGCGTCCGTTCTTCTGCAGCTGCTGTATCTCGTCCGTGCTGAGCACGTCCTGGCCACGGCTCACCACCTGCTGCATCTGGTCCAGCGCAGACGAAACGGGACGTTGGTGCTCATCAAGATCACCCTTGATGTTCTGCGAAAAAAGCAAACATGTATGAGAGACGTTGAACGACATTAGTAGAATAACAGTCGATCTCTTACAACACGATTATATGCACGAGTCAATATGACATGCAACACAGGTTACAAATACAGGAATGGGGCTTACCTTGAGGTTATTAATTTGCTCCTTGAGTTCGGCGATCTCTTCCCTGACCGGATTTTGTTCGGCCAGCGCCTTCTCGATGGTGGCGATCCAGTGCAGCAGTTTGGAGATGCTCTCGTCGCAAAGTTTGTACTTTTCTTGGACGGCCAACTAAAACCGAAGGGAACCATCAACCGGTTAACTAAAGGGGACGGCATTGTCCATTCAAAACCTCGATCAGAAAAACCGAATGCCCGTTAAAACTTGTGATTTATTAGACAAATCCGAACTGGTTTTGTCAGTTAAGAGAAAACAAAATTGGATGTAATTCCACGAAGGGCATGGAAAAATAGATTTAATCTGATCGAGATGTCGAATTTCGAATTTTTTGGAGCGACGGCAACGAAAAATGCGAGCGGTCAAACTACAAAGCAACTACTGCTGCAAAAAAATTGGGGATTTTACACATCAAAGCCACGAGTCACGACATGACTGCGACGAAAACTACGGCACTGCACGAGTTATGTATAACTAAGCACAGATGCACATTCTGAAAAGCAAACTAGATTAACAACAAAAAATTACCAAGCACACAACAAAACTCGTCAAAATGTCAAACACAAAAATTCTCATACTCCAAAATAAATCAGAAGAAATGGTTAGGACCAACGGCATTGCCAACGTTTATGTAGTCAACCAATTTGTCAGGTCGATAAGCTGATATAATAAGCTGCAATTGGGCAATTGAACCTTTGAATTGTTAAAAAATATCACTATTAAATGATTTTGTTTCTTAATCGATGATCGGATACCGATATGATGTCTAAGGGAAAACCGCTCTGCGTCCCATCAATTTGTTTTAATTTGTCAAATGATATTGGAATACTTCCAAGAAATCCCCTTTTCCAGGGCACTGATAATCCCACCGAGATTTGCCCGGTTTGTCATTGTGTTAGTGGATTATGTATCATCCATGTCCCAGGAGTGATTAGGAATACCTCGACCTGAATTTAATTAGTTCGCAAATGTGAATAGGCAAAAGCTGAGTCTCTGATGTTCTAGAAACGAATATACAAACCAAGCGGGGAGTCAAACCAACAGCCACTCGTCAAACATCACAATATCGTGTGCTGTTAAAAGTGTGCGATTAAAATCAAATGGGTGGAAAATGATTAGGCAATCACCAACATTATATGACGCCCCACAACCGATTAGCTAGTGCAACCAAACACAAACAAAAACGTTAAAACTGACTTCCTGCAACAAAATTCTTATTAATTAAGCAAACGAACCAAACAACCCCAAAATGACAATGCTCGTTGATTAAGAAGGCGGCGAGGTTTATTGCATTTGGGAATTCGGGAATCTTGGAGGCAAGTCGCGATCGCAGGAAATAGCTAAAAAAAATAAAAACTGTTCGCGGTGATGTGCTTTCTGATCTTCTCTCTTGTCGTGAGTTGGAATCGTTTTGACCGAAAAAGAGTCGGGAATTAGCGAACGTTCTCGGAATATCGGATGGCTTCCAGCGATCCAGACGATGAGGAGATTGTGCAGAGTTTGGTTTTTTGGAATTGACCCACACGATTTAGGTTTCGAAAGTTCGAGGAAAGAGAGAGAGTAAGAGAGAGATATGCGGCAGTTACCAATTTAGAAATGAGCCAGATAGGTTTAAGAGACTGAAAAAAAAGTAACGAATCTAGTTTGATCGGATAGTGTTCTAAAAAAAAAGTTCACCTTAATAAAAACGCAAAAAAAGGAGTTGAGGCTACTAAAAAAAAAAACGAGAAAAAATGAAACAAAATAATAATGTAAAAATGGACGAAAAAATAAATAAATTATAAATATGGAGAGAGGGGAGGTAGGTAGGAATCAACGTAATGAGGCCAGGACACATGTAACGAGACAGCGAGAACATTGACCCGAGTTGGCAGGTACAGAGCAGGCGGGAAGATATAAAGCAGAAGCGAGAAGTTATGCGGTGAGGGCGTGTGTGTTTGGGCGGGGTGTTGACCCTTACCCTAGCTTCGGCGGTAGAGAGTAAGCCTCGACGTAGGGCTTCGGTCAGAGTCAGGGTGTCGCCGGTGCTGGCCATCACCAGTCGGCCAGCCTCGTCATCCAAGATGCCCTCCCGAATGGCAGCCTGTACGGTCAGGATGCGTCCCGTCTCCGGATCTTTGATCATGGTGGTGGTCGGGTCCAGCAAGCCCAATTCAGTGGCCTCGCGCAGCGTCAGTCGTCGGCCCTGCTCGCCATCGCCGCTGCCACTCGTGGTGGGCAGGTGGACGAACAGTCCACTCGTCTCGTCGTAGGCGCCATACTCGACGGCCTCCAGCAAGGACAGTGGTCGGGCGGGCGTAACAAACAGACCTTTCTCCAACGCGCCACCAATGGTGGTGAAGATGTTGTCGGCAGAGTTGAGCACGGTACCGCGCTCGGCTTGCATTAGATTTTCGGCGTACGCTTGCTCCAATCGCAGCAGACGTTTACCGGCGGTGTCCTTGAACAGCACGGAGTCGGCGTCCAGCAAACCGATGGCAGCTGCCTCGCGCAGCGTCACCACCTCGCGCGTGCCATGGTCAGTGAATCGGCCAGAGACGGTATCCAGTACCTGTCGCTCGATGGCAGTGTCAAAGGAAAGGGGTTCGCGCAGGAATACAACTGTGCCCTGTTCGAACAAAATGAGCAGCGTGCGCACACGGCCCGTGTCTGGATCGACGAGAGCACGACGCTCCATGTCGATCAGACCATCTGTGATGGCGTTGCGCAAAGTCTTGAAGCGGCCGCTGGATGGATCACGCACCACGGCCGACTCGGGGTCGATCAGTTCATGTCGGATGGCCTGCTCCAGTGTGCACTCGTGCAGGGTGCGCGGGTCGACGAAGGTGCCACGCTTCAGGTCGATAGAGCCCTTGCGGATGGCTTGGTGGAAGGTGATCGGACGATCAACGCTGACCAACAGACCGCGTTCGAAGGCCACATCTAGTGACACAGGCTTAGCTTTACCCTTATCTGTCATTCGTACTGTGCCGGCTGTGCCATCCACCTCACCACTCTCCATGGCAGATTTGAGTGATTTGAGCGAGCCGTTGGCACCCTTGAGGGCGGTGGTGGTGCCATCTACTAAACCCATCTCTATGGAGTTCTGCAGAGCGACGCGGTCACCCACAGTCGGATCTACAATTGTGCCACTCTTGGCGTCGAAAAGATGCATGCGCAACACCTCCTCCACAGTCAGCGGTTTGCGAGAAGACACGATCAGACCTCGCTCAACGGCCACATCAAATGTCAATTTGGTGTCATCTGGCAGGATGTAACGGCCTTGGTCCGAATCGATTAGTTTGGCGGCAATGGCGTCTGTCAAATTCAGGTACTTGTTGGTGCGACAGTGTTTGACGATGGACGTTGGCGAATTGATAAGTGATTCCATGAGTGCTTCACGCAGTGTCAGTTTGCGACCAAGAGTGGGGTGGGAAAAGAGGCCAGAGTCAGGTTGGCACAGCCCCATGACTACTGCTTCGTACAAGCCGAACGGACTCTCAATGTCCACAATCCAGCCTCGCTCGAGCGCTTCCCGCAATGACACCACCTCACCAGTGATGGGCTCCCGGAAGTGGCCAGCACGTCGATCGATGATGCCCTCACGCGCCGTCTCCACTAGAGAGAGTAGACGACTGTCAGTAGGTGACCAGTAGCAGGGCAGAGACGAGTTGATGATTGAGCGACGGATGGACTCGTGTAGGGTGATGCGTCGACCGGTGTTGGGATCAATCACTTGACCAGTGGCATCATCATAGTAACCCTGATGAACCAACTTCTGGAGGGACACTGCTAACTGGCTGTCCACCACCAGTCCCTTCTCGAAGGCTTCCACTAGATTCACCTGGCTGGCATCGGGATTAATTATATGACCACTCCGACCATCCACCAGCCCAGCGGCAATGGCATCAGTCAGATTGAGCTTCTTCCAGAATCCTGTGCGAGTATCCTTCACATGCACCGAGTCGCCATCCAACAGTCGCGCGTCCAACGCTTCCTGCAAGCTAAGCAGTTGTCCGGTGGCCGGATCTAGGTAGCGCCCGGTGACCTTATCGTAAATGCCTTTTTGGATGGCCTCGCTAAGGTGCAAGGGGCGGTGGATCTCCACCAGGAATCCCTGCTCCAACCCAGTCAGCAGATTGATAGTCTTGAAGGGAGACACTTTCATGGTGCCGGCAGTGGCGTCAATAATGCCGTCGATGATGGCTGCCTTGAAGGGGATGGGGGCGCCAGCAGCGGAAGATGGATCCAGTACCAAAGTGGATGCCGGATCGATGAGACCTCGACGGATGGCCTCCTCCATAGTCAGGCGCTCGTGGGAAGTGGGACTAGTGAACTGACCGGTCTTAGTGTCGTAAAATCCCTTATAGACGGCTTCTGGCAGTGAGAAACGTCGCTTGGCCGGGATGACCAGACACTCGTCCATCGCATCAGTCAGACTAATTTCGGCACCTGTTGATGGATCAATGACTATGCCAGTTTTGGAATCGACAATGCCGGCGTCGATGGCCTGTGCCAGAGTGAGCATGTCTTTGGAGCGCGGGTCTTTGACAGTGAGTGCATCCTTATCGATCCAGCCCTGGGTCAGCGCATCATCCAGAGTGGACAGGTCACCAGTATTGGGGTGCGCAATGAGGCCGTCGTCACGGCACAGACCCTGCTCCAATGCCTCCTGAAGAGAGAGGGGTGGCCGGGACGGCACCAAGTAGCCCTTTTGCAGAGCCTCGTCCAGCATCATGTGTTCTGGATAGGAGATTGTGCCGGCATCGCTGTCCAGCAATCCACTCTCCATCGCCTCCTTTACAGTCACCACACGATCGTTACGTTCATCTTTGATTTTGGCGGATGATTCGTCTATGTAGCCACAGTGCAGTGACTCGCGCAATGACAGGTCATCTCCACCGCACACGTCGACGAATTGACCGTCGCTGGGGCGATAGATATGCTGGACTATGGCTTCAGTCAGGGCCAGCCGTGGACGCCTTGTTACAATCAGTTGTTGAGCAAGAGCTACGTCAAACGTTAGCAGAGTATTTTTGGCAGTGTCCTTCAGTTTACCAGATTTGTCGACGATCAATTTTGATTTTAGTGCAACAGTCAGGGGGACATAGCGATTTAGTTTGGTGTCCTTAATTTCTGTAGTGTAAGGATCAATGAGACCTCGCCGTATGGCCTCCTGTAAGCTCAGATTTTGGTTGGTACTCGGATCTTTGATGAGGCCGCTGGTGGGATTGTATAGTCCTCGGCAGATGGCTACTTCCAGACTAATGGGTTTGCGATTGACAACCAACAAGCCCTTGACCAGAGCAGAGTTCAGATCTACTTTCTTTTTATCGTCATAATAGACACCCTCATGGAGATCCACCAGTTTGTCGAGAACCGCCTGTTTCAGTGGAATCAAAGCTTTTGACCGAGAATCCCAGACCAAGATGGACGCGATATCGACGATGGCAGATCTGATGGCTTCACCTAGAGGGACACATTGACCATTAACACTGACTGTTCCCTTGGCTGAATCATAAAGGCCATCGTCGATCACCTTTTGCAGGGACATTGCACCGGGATGCGACTCACTTTTGTCCTCACTGACAATCCAGCCCAAGTGAATTGCCTCAAAGAAGGACACCTTATCACCAGTCTGGGGGTGGACCATCTCACCTTGATTGCGATCGATGACCAGCTTGCTGAATGCTTCATTCAAAGACAAATACTGACCAGTGCTCAAGTCCTTTATATGCAGCGTGTCCGCATCAATCAGACTACCCGAGTTGACGATTTCTAAGAATGAGGTCACCTCTCCGGTTTCGGTTTTGACAAATTTTTCCAGTTGAGCATCATACACACCACTATTCACTGCTAATGACTTGGTCAGCTCGTGTTCAGTGACGCGTGTCTCGATGCTGATGGCAGTGGGTTTTGTTTTACTGATTGTGGTGGTGGTTACAGTTTCGGTAGTCTCCTCCGAAATGCGTGGCGATGTGGTGACACTAGTGGACTCGACTATCTTCTCAATGACTGTGTGATGCCCAGGGGATGTCCTATCAGGGGAGCCGGGCTTGCTACCACCACTACTGCGGCGATTCGGAGGTGATTTGTCGCGTGGTGGACTTCTAGTACTTGATTTGCTCGACACTGTTGTCTTACTGCTCTGCACAGTCTTCTTGCTGCCCTCCTTGGATACTGCTGCGGAAACCGAACGCACCGCTTCCACAACAGCCGCTCCGGCCAGCAGAGGAGCACCGACAATCGCCAGGAGACCAAGTTTGGCCGCCTCCTTGGGACTAAATTTCTTTCCTGTCTTACCCTCAACGAAGTTTCCAGTCTTAGGATCGATTTTGCCAGATTTGAGAGCCTCGCTTACACTGATCGTTTTGTGCGTTTCCGTGTCATAAATGGTGCTGTCACCAGAGACGATTTTTTTGGTGACTGCCTCCTGAAAGGTGATCGGTTTTTTAGTGGTCGGATCTTTCAACTTGTTAGTTTTGGCGTCGAAAAGAAGCTCGAAAGCGTCAACATAGGTGGCCTTGTTTGGTGATGTTGGACCAGATGTGGCCACTGTTACGGATGAAGTGGTGGTGGAAGTTTCAATGAGCTCGTCCCTGATGGCCTGACCCAGAGGAATGATTTCATTGGTTTGGGGATGTACAAAGGTGCCAGCATCAAGATCCACTGTTCCTGCTTGGATGGCCTCTGTCAATGTCATGACTGTAGTCGGTGTTTGACCACCAGCCTGTGATACGATCGTCTCGTGCATTGTGGTCGTGGTGGTGACAGTCACAAAGCGAGTGGTGGCCGGAGTAAAGGGCAGTGGCTGTAGGAGACCACTCTCTAGTGCCTCGCCGATAGGAACATCATGTCCGGACAGGGCATCATGATACAAGCCATGCTCAGCATCGATTTGTCCTTCTTTGATTGCATCAATTACAGTCTTGGCTGTCGGCGGTGTGGGGCAGGGCAGAGCCATCAACAATTTGCTAGCGAAGGCCTCCTCCAGCGGGATGCGACGACCGTCAATGGGATGCACAAATTGGCAAGTGTTGGTGTCAATGAGACCTCGTTGCAGGGCAATGGCAAAGGTGAGACCGACCGGTGGCACCACATCCAAATGGTGACCGGCTTCAGTCTTGAAGATGTCATCACGGCTGACAGCATCGATGAGAGGGAGTGAATCACCATTTTCAATCACAATCTGGGCGGTGGTGCGATCTACAATGCCCTGCGTGATTGCATCGGCAAGAGTGAATGTCTTTCCAGTGCCGGGTTCAACGATGGACGACTCGGCATCGACCAGCTCACAAAGAATGGCCTCGTGCAGAGTGAGGGCAGTACCAGTCTCCGGATGGATAATACGTTGCAGGGACGTCTCCAGCAGACCCTGCTTGACCACTTCTGTCAGGGATAGACCACGTGCGACAGGAAACACCACATCACCAGTTTGGGGATTGAGCAATCCTTCCTCCAGTGCCTCATCGATGGTCAGAAGCCAGCCGGTGTTGGGATTGCGAATGGCTCCCTGGCTGCCATCAACGATTTTCAGCTTAAGAGCCTCCTCCAGTGAGATGGGCTGATTGTCTGGACCTGCCTTTTTGGTCATGGACAGCAGTTCGGCAGTCTTGTCATCCAGTAGTCCCTCTGAGGCGGCATAGCCAGGCGACATGACGCGACGTCGTACCTTCTGTAACACCACAGTTTTGGCTTCCTTCTCGGGCGACTCGACAGTGGTAGCTCGGCCGAACGTCACAGAGAAATGCGGCTCAGCGCTCGCTTTGTTAATGGCGGTGCGTGTGGGTGAGGAGCCTCGGAATGAAAGTGAGGAAGGTCGTGTTGGCCTACCATCAGTCCTATCATCGGAGGTGATGGCATCATTGCCCTCAGTGGAATGTTTGTCAGTGATGGTGTCTGATGCTTCAGTGATGATTTCGCGGATCTCGACGCTCGTCTCTCGAGCACCGCTCTGTTCCATCAGTTTAGCAGCAGTGGCGTGATCGAGGAGACCACGATCAATTGCCTCCTGCATGGACAGTTCCTCGTTGGTCTGCGGACAGCGTACCACCACACTGGACATGGTCACCGTCTTGGTGACCTTGGTCTCGACCACCTTGTCCTCCACAGCTCGTGCCAACTGCTTGGATGTCTCCACATCTATTATGCTCAGGTCTACCGCTTCCTCCAGGGTGTATTCGATACCCGTGCCTGGTTCAACCAACTTGACCTTAGTCGAGCGATCGCCACTACCCTCTCGTGATTCAAACACCTTTGCTACCATCATGCCGGCCAGAACAGGGGCAGCCACCACTGCCAACAATCCTTTTTTCAAGGCATCAGACAGTTTCATCTTTTCTGAGGAACCTGTTATATATTCGCCAGTATTGCGATCAACCAGGCCGACCTTGAAGGCTTCATCGAGTGTGACATGTTTGCCCGTTACTGGCTCCTTGACCAGGAGGGCAGAGGTGGGAACTTCCTCAGATTCGATGGCAGACCACAGATCGACAGTGTCGCCTGTGGACACAAGGTCCACTGTTCCATCAGAGATGTTGAGAACGCCACCAGAGGGCAGGACAATTTGATCCTCACTAATGATGGTGGTGGTGGTGGCAGGTGTGGGTGACGGAGATCGTCTGTCCGATGACAGACGACGATCAATGAAGATGGGCGATCGACTTTCGCCCGGTTCCATGGGCTCACTAATGGTCACTCGGTCTGGTTCGCTGTCAATCTGAGTGATCTGAATCACCTTGACCACGGAGGGTGATGATCGGTCACCAACATCCACTGGTTTACTTGACTCCAGACATACCAGATTTTTAGCGATGGCCTCTGCCAGAGTGAGTTTTTCGCCTGTCACCGTGTCAATGTAATGTCCAGTGGAATCCAGGATTCCCTTTTCTATTGCATGAAGGAGGGAGAGTGTGCGCTTTGTGCCTGGCTCAACAACACGAGCAGATTTGACGTCAATGATTCCCAACCGTAGCGTCTCTTCGAAAGAGACGAGGCGGTCAGTGCTAGGCACAGTGAACAGACCGGTGGATGGATTAAAGAGTGGACCCTTAATGGCATCGATCAATGGCCAGCCATCTACAGGCAACTCGAGTGTCCGCTGAGTCTGCACACTAACGACTTCCGTGCTCTCAGAGGTGAACGTCACCAGTGACTCTTTTTCGATTTCTCTATCACTGGAGCTCAAAGTCTCAATTATTTCCATTCTGTCCGGAGAAGCATAAAGGCGGGTGCCTCTATTGGGATAACTGTCTTTAGTGGGAGACTGATCAGCTTTCACTTCTTCCTTGGTTGGTGAGGAGCCTGGCTCTAGTATCGGAGATTTGCTCTTGCCCTTCTCATGGACTCTTTCTGGTTTGGATGGTGACTTCCTGTCCAGTTTTTCTGGTGACGTCGTTCGCTTCTTGTCACTCACAACACTAGTCTGGGTTATAGTGACCTGCTCAAATGTTGTTGCTGTCTTACTGGGTGAAAGTTGTCTCACCTTTTCTGGTGACGGCGTCCTATCTTTTTCAGGAGACGATTTTTTCATCCTTTCAGGTGACGATTTCTTAATCTTTTCTGGTGATTGTGTCCTTTCTTTTTCAGATGAAGGCTTCTTAACTATTTCCAGAGGCTGAGTCCTACCTTCTTCCGGTGTACTAGATTTACCATTAGGAACACTGGACTCTGGTTTATCAATTGAAGTTTTCTCGGGCGAAAGGCGTCTCGATGCCTTCTCAGGTGAGGGAGTCCTAATTCTTTCGGGCAATATTGGAGAAACTTTTTTCGGTGATAGTGTGCGTTTCTCATCAATATCTATACTAGCCTGTGTTGAAGTCACAACTTCTATCGAAGACACAACAGTTCCTGTGGTTGACAGCCGTTTAACTTTATCTGGAGATGGTGTCCTGGCCTTTTCGGGTGATGGTGTCCTGACCTTTTCGGGTGACGGTGTCCTGTCCTTTTCGGGTGACGGTGTCCTGACCTTTTCGGGTGACAGTGTCCTGGCCTTTTCTGGTGACAGTGTGCTGACCTTTTCGGGTGACGGTGTCCTGGCCTTTTCGGGTGACGGTGTCCTGACCTGTTCGGGTGGCACTGCCCTGACCTTTTCGGGTGACGCTGCCCTGACATTTTCAGGTGATGGTGCCCTGACCTTTTCGGGTGACAGTGTCCGGACCATGTTGGGTGATGGTGGCCTGTCCTTTTCAAATGATGGTGTCCTAACCTTTTCCGGGGATGGTGACCTCTGTTTTAAACCGACTCTCCCAGTCTGAGTGAAACTACTATCATCTTCTATAGAGGTCTTAAATGTTTTATCGGGAAAGACTTGTCTAAATTTGTCAGGTGATGGTGTTCTCGTTCTATCGCAAACAACGTGAGACCCAGACACCATAATAATCTTTTCTGAAGTGGTCAATTCCACATGTTTCGAAACAGGCTGAAAGACTTTCTCAGGTGATTGAGATCGACTCTTTTCAAAGATGGGCAATTGATGACTATCTGGCGAGGGTGAACGACTTCTTCCATAAGATTCAGACGTTTTCTCCAAAAGTGTGGTTTCAGTAATTTTCGTGATTGATGTGTCATCTCGATGAGGAGATGGAGATTTAGATTTACTAGGGGAAGGTTGCTGGTTTTTGTCGGGAGAACCATGGTCAGTTTTTGGAGAAGAGGGTTTCTCAACTTCAATGGTTTGGCGCTTTTCTGGTGATGAATTTCTTACTTTCTCCTGAGGTTTTGATTTTTGCTGTTCAGGAGGCGGAGATACTTTTTTAGTATATGGGGATTTCTCCTTTTCCTGAGATTTTGTTTTCTCTGTGGATTTTGACGTTCTCAGTTTCTCTGGTGAAGGAGTTCGTTGTTTTTCCGGAGAGGGCGTTCTAACTTTATCGGGAGTTGATGCCCTACCTTTCTCTGGGGAAGGTTGTCGAAATGAGGTTATGCTGACCGTTTCGGAAAACGTGGCGGCAACTTTGTCGGGGGATCGATTACCTTCACTCGGACTCTGAGACCGAGAGGTTTTTGGCGATGGGGTGCGCACATGATCATCGATGGTAGGACTAGATTTCTGCGTTGGCGATTCAAAAGTTACAATTTTGTTGGACCGTAATCTGTCTTCGAATGGACTAGAATCACTTTTTGACATTTCTATAGTTGTAATCTCAGTGAGAGTACTTTCGGAGATGCGTTTTGTATCACTGATGGGAGAGGGGCTCTTGGAGCGCCTCTCCTGGTGTGGCGTGTCGGTCCTCCTAACTTCAGGCGGGGAAGGACTTTTATCTTTGAGAGATGGAGTTTTGGGCTTATCAGGCTCCCCATATTTTCTAGCCTCCTTAGGAGACGGGCTCTTTTCCTTAGGTGATGGACTCTTTTCTTTTATTCCCGGGCTCCTTTCTTTTGGCAGAGGACTCTTTTCCTTAAGAGTAGGACTCTTTTCTTTGGGAGATTGACGCTTTTCTGGAGACGTGTCCGATCGTCTCACTGGCGCACCCATGTCCAATTTGGGTTTACGTGGTGGTTTACCTGGTGATGCCAGCTCTTCCTTCTCTGACGATCGAATGACTGTGGATGATGAACTCTTCTTTATGACCATAGACTCATGAACGACTGACATTTCCGTGCGCAATGGACTGGCCTCTTTCGATCCACGTCGGGCATTTTCCAGCGATGTACTTGTCTCACTTGGGGACAAACTGCGTCTTTCCTTTGGCACAGGTCTTTCGGGACTTGATCTTGGCGATGCAAGTGGCGATGTGTCGCCACCATTAGTGGTAGAGGGTTTCGGCCAAGATGGTGACTCCGATGGGGAACTTGAATCTGATCTGGTTTTGCGTCGTTCAGATGTTTTGGAGGAAGGCAAGTCAGAATCTTCCGAAGTGACCACAAATTCCTCCACAAGCGAGCTCTTCTTGGAAAATGTCCGCTCCTGCGACTTCCTTATTACAGACTCGCTGCTCAACTTTTGTGTGACAATGGTGGATTTCTCCATGAGGGCCGATTTACCTGACCCACCAGTCGTGGATGTGATCACTTCGGTGATTCGTCTCTTGGTCTCAGGTGAGTCATCCAGTGGTCTAACCGGCGGTGGCGAAGTGGGACGCTTTCGTGGCTCCCGACTCCGAACGTGCTCTTCGCTTTCATCAATGTCCATCTGTGTTTCGGAGACTAGTTTAGAGGTGACTGATGATGTGACAGTTCTAATGGTGGCACTGGTAGAGGAAATGGTAGGGGTGGAAAAGACACGTTCGGTGGAAGAGAGAGAAGAGGTGTGAGCGGAGGAAGTGGTAGGAGAAGAAGGAGACTGAGGAAGGAGGTTGTCTCCAGGCAAAGGGTGCACCGGCCATTCTGTTGTCAGACCCAACAGTCCAGTGTTGACGGCATCATGTAGTGGGATTATGGCACCAGTGGTAGGATGGGTGAAAGTGCCACGCATCTCATCAATCAGGCCTAAACGGCGCGCCTCCTCCCACGTGTAACGAACATGGGTAGTGGCCACACCACCTGACGTCACGGTCACTACTTTGGTGGCCACTTTGGTGGCCGTGGCCACAGTCACTGTGATGTTGAGCAGGCTCTTCAGCAATGCGGCACCCTCCCCGTCGATCAGACCCTGCGACACTGCATGCTCCAGTGGTACAGGCTCACCACTCTTGGGGTGCATCAGCTCACCGGTGAGTGGCGACACCAGACTTCTGTTAACAGCCTCCCACAGGGTGAGCTCCTTACGAGAAAGGGTAACATCCTTTATGCCAATTTTACGGCCAAATATTTCGGCTATCTGCGGTTGAACGAGTCCTTCTTTGGCCGCTTCCTCTAGAGAAAGGCGCCGCTTGTTCCCACCCGATTCCACTACCTTTCCAGTTTTAGGCTGGATCAGACCTTTGCTGACTGCCACATTGTAACTGACATAATCGTTGGAAGGCATATCGGTGAAACCCTCAACATCGAAGATCTTTTTCTGAGTGACAGATGTGATCCAACCATTGGACACGGCATCCTCTATGGGCAAAAGCTGACCACCAAAGGGGTCACGGAATAAGCCCTGCGGAGTCAGCAGTCCCTTAGATAGAGCCTCCGGAACAGTCAGAAGCTCGCGAGTCTCTGGATTGATGACTGATCGGACATCAGTGTCTAAATAGCCACGGCCGATCGCATCCAGGAATAGCATAGGCTCACTTCCACTGAGTGGATCAATGATTCTACCATCTCGCAGAAGGCAGCCAACTTCATGAAGGGCTTTAAGCGTCAGCGGTCGAGCGATCAGGCCCCTCTCCACGGCCATGTCAAAAGGAATATGTTGACCGGTCGTGCAGTCCACGTAGCGGCCAAGTCCAGCATCGATTAGTCCGGCAGCAAGTGCCGCCTCCAGTGTCAGTCTTTGATTGGCTGTTGTGTCTGCCACCTCTGTGATACCGGCATTGAGCAGGTCACGCCTCACAGCCTCATCAACTGCAAACCTGTCTCCCGAACCACGATCCAGGAGTCGTCCAGTCGGTGCATCAACAATTCCGCAGCGGACAGCATCAGCCAGACACGCATCCACCGCACTGCTGGATGGACATTCAGCCGTCAGATGTCCAGAAGCGAAGGCCTCAGTCAGAGGTAGCAGGCGTGCTGGAGTGCCGGTGTCGGCATCGGCGGCGTGTCGGTATTCGCCAGTTACTGAGTCCACCTTCTGCATTCGAATTGCCTCCACCAGGGTTAATTGAGAGCATCTGAGTATGCCTCGACGAATCAGTGTGCTTACCTTTTCCTGAAGCAGCAAACCCAGGCGCATGGCCTCCTCTGCAGTTAGTGGACGACCCGTTTTCGGATCGACGAAGCAGCCACGGTCGGGGTCATACAGGCCACGACGGATGGCCTCCAGCAAGGACATCTCCAGTCCCGTCTTGGGATCGATGATGCCACACGGTTGGCACAGCAACTCCCACAGGTCGGCACGGATGTATCTCCGGGCAGCCGCCTCCTCCAGTGACATCTTCTTGCCATCACGCAGGTCCACAAATTGCAGAGTCTTGAGCAGCACGATGCCAGAGCGGATGGCGTCGCCCAGTGTAACCCATTCGCGCGTCTTGAGGTTGTGCACACCCTTGAGACGTGTGATGGGCTCAGTGCCGATGCTCTCCTCCACCTTCTCCACACGACGAGTGCTGCACACCTCGGTGAAGTGGATCGGCGACGTCTGCCGCTGCACATGCTGAGACTCCTCCTTGACCTGTGTGCGGCTGGTACGTGTGTTGTGCACTACGGTCTGCGTGTGGTGCATGATGGGTGGCACCTCTTCCTGCAGGGTAAGTGTGAGCGAAGTTGTGCTCATGGCTCGCTTGTTGTGCTCATCCGCTTCATCCATCTGGATATCCTCGGTGCCGTAAGTCATGTGGTGCATGGACTGGCTGCTAGAATAGGTGGTGTGCCGCTTGCCGAAAGAGTCCAGCATGTGCATGGCATCTGTCACATCCACCGGCGTGATCTGGAACTCCTGGTGGAAGGTACGCAGACTGAGTGGAACGGCCTGCTGGATGATGACCTTGATCTGAGACGACAGGACAGGACGGTCGACAAGGTGGCAGCGGCAATGACGGAGAAGGAGAGAAAAAGAGAAGACAAGGTTTTCACTCTGATTAGATTAGGGGAGGGGGCAAGATCGTATCAACAGGTGGTCACGTGTCAAGTTACTTTCAACACATTGTCCTATGCATACAATGCGACGTAAGGGCTATGGCAGATACCTTTCAGCAATCTAGTATGCCTACTATAGTACAATCTACAATTGGTATTATCACTTTTCAGTTTGAAACAATAACACTACAGAAATGCACAAAAAAATTTACAAATCGCTATAATTATGTGTCAATGTCTACGAGAAATATTACAATGAACAGCTTAATTCAATTCACAATTAAATTTACTGTAAATGAAAATCGAAAACAAAATTAGCTGCTCTAACTGCCTTTATCATCATTGAACATATTTACCAAACTACAATCGTGTAATTCCCAAGAAAAAAATGTTCACGTGAAATTTCTTCATCTATACATAAAAATAGCTGGCACATCGAATCATGAATCGAATTAAAAACCTCAAATCTGCTTCTTCTAGCATATGACCCTCCATGAGTGACGTCTAACACGTGTTTGTGCCAGCTGGTCACCCCCGATTGAGCCCTTCGAAGGTCATCTGAGAGCCACACGTAGTTCCATCCCACCGCGCCTTACCTTGGAGATGTGCTCGCGGGGAGCCTGGTTCAGCAACTGGGTCAGCCGCTGGATCAATCGCTGGATCAGCGTCACGTAGTGAGTGTTGAGCGAGTCCACTTCCTGACTGACAATGTCGGCACCAGCCTGAATCTTTACTCGCTTCAGCAGGCTGGCATCAAGGCTGGGGTGAACATCCTCCAGATTCTCCTTGTAGTGTTTCAGACGCATGTCATAGATCTGAGAGCGAGAAGAATGACATCAATGACAAGAACAAACTGTACTGCCACACCACAAGTCTGTCTCAACCAACTGGGTTGCGACGGGCAGAATAAATGATCATATGATTTCACATAACAAATATGATTTCACTAAGATAACATACAACTGCCATTATTGCGATTTTGTGCAAAACCATAAACGTTAACCGTGAACACATTATTTTCACACACCTTGGCTTCGCGGATGTAGCGGCCACCCTGGGTGTTGACCTGCTCGATGTTGGACTTGCGACCGGCCAACGAATGATACAGGCTCTTTTAATAGGAACACGAATTGACAATTTAAGACAAGCATTTCACAATATTGAAGTGACGGTTCCCCAAAGTCCACAGAAACAGAACTAAGTGCTAGCTCACGTCAAACGACAAAATACACTCACCATGTTATTCTCCACTTCGCTGAGAACATTTCTCGGACTTAGGTTCTTGACTGGCTTGAGACGCTCAATCTTAATTTCGATCTCAGACAGATAGGTGCGCTCGACGGTAATGGAATTCTTGTAGACCGACAACAATTCACTTGATGCCTCGCAGCTGCGTAGACTAAAATGTGCGGTTATTGGATAAAAATATACCAATTTTAATGCAATGTTACTAAGATTTTCAATAGCTCTTACGGGGCAAAACGCTGCGCCATGAAATTTGCGCTAGATACAGTGCAGCAACTTATAAGATCAACGCAACTTATTTCAAATCTTTAAGTTGTTTCGTTCATGAAGTATGAATTTAATAAGCAAAAACATCACCATGTCTTTCGAAGCCTGACAGAGTTACGAACATGAGAATTTCGTGGCAAGACAGGGAAATGGTTTAGCATTAGCAATTTTCACAAACAATAGCAACACTCGTTTATAAAAGCCGAAATTAATCACGCGAAGTAATGTAGTCAGTGGTGAAAATAATTCACTAACCGCTCGATAAGCTGGTTGTTGACATTGGTCCATCGTGTGGTCAACTTCTGAACGTCATCTTCCAATTTGTCAACGTCCGAGTGTTGTTTCTGTTTGGGTCGGCTACGCTCCACCGCCGGACGCAGGCGAGCAACGGCGTCGTTCAGGTTGTCGACCACCTGTTGGTAGCGCTGCACGGACAGCTGAAGAGTCTGAAAATAAGAGCAATACAGAATTGTTGTGAAAAAAGTTGACTTAGTATCGACAAATTCTCAATAGTATTATAAGCACTTTTTCCAGCCAAAAGAAAACCCCATCTACAGGGTGTAGCAAAAGTTTTAATGCACAGGGTACCAAATCAAAATATATCCTGCTTCGTAAACAGAAGGGCGGGGACACCCTGTAAATGTACACTGTCTGTTTTAATATTGACATTTTCCAACGAATTTGAAGAAAATCATATTTTAAACATTCAGAAAATTTAAACATCCTTAAATGATATCAATAGTTTTTAAACCTTGCTCTCTGAACTCACCAAAAGGTCCTCATGAATGCGCTGCAGCTGACTGACTTCAGAAGGCATTTTATCGTAGGAGGCCAACTTTATCTCAACCTCGGCAATGGCGCGAGAAGCTTCGTCCAACAGGTTCAGGCTCACTTCCACAGTCTTGAGTCTACAGAGATAAATTCAACGTTAGAAACGGTCTTCTCCGTGCGCACAGACACGAACCAGCTCTTTAAGGCAGTATTTTGCCAATGACTAAAAAAAATAGACTAGACGTTAAAGCACCAGCTGTTCTACCTTTCCACATAAAGATTGGAGGTGGACCAGATCTCGTTCCATTTGGTGAGCACCATTTCGTAGCGGGTGTGAACGGCCAGAGGCTTGCGAGGCGACTGCTTCAATGACTTCTCCACAGCCAGTACCTGAGGCTCCAGCAGACGCAGCTCGGTTTCGAAATTCTGACCGATACACGAAACAAAAAATATAATCGATTTAAACTAATGCTCATCTCTTATATTCAAAAGCAGGATATTTCTAGTTCCGCGTGAACATTTATAATTTCTTTCTAGTTTCCTAGAAAAATATAATCGAATCGCATTGCACAGTAAAATTCGTTCAATTTAAAAATCGGATCAACTGTTACTACAGAATGGCGGCGTCAATAATAAAGCAACCTGGGAGCCTTGACGCTACACTAACCTTGTGTTGGATGACCA
The DNA here is from genome assembly GCA_034698785.1 of Mycogona germanica. Classification (NCBI taxonomy): domain Eukaryota; kingdom Metazoa; phylum Arthropoda; class Diplopoda; order Chordeumatida; family Chordeumatidae; genus Mycogona; species Mycogona germanica. The sequence goes on from JAQGBY010000047.1 coordinate 45,727, forward strand.
GATGTTCGACAGTGTCCAACTCCTTGGGTACGGGTGCCTGGCATCGACTGAGTAGCGTGTGACTGGCGTCATCCAGCCTCATCTCTAACTGGGACACGTGGTGTTCGCTCAGTTCACGAGTCGGACTCTGAGCCTTCTTGGGTGACGACGGACCTACAAACAATGAGGAAAAACATTGTAGTCGGAACACTACTCTAGGCAATGCATGATAATCAAAAGTAATATTGAAAGCGACAGAGAGGATGATCGGGAAGGAGGGAAAGGTTTGCACTCACGGTCACCTCTTGACGCCTTCTGTTGAAGCTCTGCGAACAGATCGTTGCACTTTTTCATCTCTTCCTTGAGACGGCGCAGACCCGCATCGTCTGACGGACCCTCCTGGATCAGCTTCTTGGCATCGTCGTTGAGCGCCTTCCAAATTGCGTCACGCTGAGATGGTTCCATGGCCAAGAACTGGAAATTCAAGCGAGCGCAAACGCCAATTATTCTTTTGTACAATGTCTAAGAATTTGTATAATACTTTAATTTTTCTTTTGCAACCAGAGCTCAAGAATTTCTGTTTAGCTAGATCAGCGTAGAAATTGCTTGGCCAATAATTTTTTCAATTTGAAATTGTGTGTTAATTGTGGGAGGAGAAATATTTTTTTATTATTTTTCTGTACACCTTCTCGGTGTTTCAGCACAATTCGAGGATTTGATAATCTCCAGAAAAGCATCTGGGATCGCCGCACCACAAGTTGTGTCTCAATCAACTGGGCTGCGACAAATTGTACTATCTCAAGTGACGTCAACCTACCTGCTGCAAGTCCCACGAACGCACCACCTTGATGGTGGCGAAGATCATGTTCTGTCGCATGCGTCGCTGACGTTTGGTCCACAGGGCAAGGGTGCGATCGAATAGCCGGCGCAATCTAGGTGGAACGAACAAGGCGCACTTGTGTTAACTGACTGGAAATGGAGTCTGGCACGGGGATAATCAATGGGGGAGGCGTACACCCGTGAAAAGTCGAGAAAGGTACTCACTTTTCTGCAGTCTGGATGGCCTCCTGGTTGGGTGGCGGAATGACGAAACAAACGGCGGGTACTTGACCTTCCACGCCCGACTTGTTGGTAACCTGAAGTCAGTTGTGTGGTAATTGCGAGGTACAGAGTATTTAGCGATGATACAAATGACCCACAAAAAATAGCACTGAATATCGTGTGTAATTATCACTGTATCGATTCAATTGCAAAAAGAAAGTATACCTTCCACTTGATCTTCTGAGAATTGTCGAGAAGGGTGCATGGTTCGCCCTTGGAAATGTTCATCTGGAGTGAAAATCACACAAATTAAGGACTAGCACCAGGAAACTCGTGCTTAGCTACTGACTGCATGATATTTAACAAATAGGTTTGCGTTGTGGTTTCCTAAACTCATTTGAACAGAAAAATCCACTCGTTTTGTGTTGATTTAAATTTTTCAAAATGGATAACTTTAAACACATGCAAAACTTCTTGGTTTCCAATCTCCAAACCAATTTCTCTCACAATCAACTCACCTTGATCTGGTTGTAGTTACAGAGACTGTTGATCTTGAGTGGTCGCGTAGTAGGACGACGTCGCTCCTTCAACGGCACGATGTCCTTGCTACGCTTGCCGAGCGAGTTGACAATGTCTCCGTAACGAGACAGGTCGTTCTTCAGCTCCTGCATTTCACGCAACAGTCGCTCGCCTTCGTCCAGTGAGAATTCGGGCTTGCTGAAGAAGCTGTTGAGGCGCTCCTCCTGTCGGTTCAGCCACTGTTCGCACTCTGCTGCCTCGCGGAAGAACTAAAGTAAGCGAAAAAGATTCAAACGAGCTTCAAGTCAAAATGAGAAAAAACCCAAGACAAAATGATAACTGAAAATAAATCATTTAAAATACTTTTTAAAGTAACCTGATCAGACTGAATTAAATATTCCATCGACTGGCTATAATCACCAAGAGAAGTAAACGTAAGGGGAATTTCTACGTAAGGGGTTTAAAGGGGTTTTCACTTCTGAAACTCCGACAAAAATTTCACTTTTTAATCAAAATTGTCCAAAGAACATTTTTTTTTTTAATTCACTGAAGTGTAGAACACAACAGGAATATTCTGTATCCCTCTCAGTGCTTAAGCACTATGTGAAAGGCACATTTTCACCAGTACCTCGGGATCGAATAATCGAGAGCCCGCGCCGGGAATCGAACCCGGTACCGCCGAACCACAGTCCGTCGCTTAACCAACTGCGCTACGCTCCTATTTCCCCCAGAGTGTGTCGACAGTGGAATAGCCTTAACGAGTCTCAAATCAAGAACCTGTTAGGATAGGACAACCACACCTTTGTCCTTAACTGGTCGTTCGACCCCCGCGCCATAGACCCCATCCGGGGCTGCTTGTGGGTACATATTGTAATTGAATGACTCACCTGATGGTAGGCGGAGGCATTCTTCAGATGGGATTCCAAGCATTTGGTCAGTTGCAGAATCCACGACCACTGAGTCCTCATTGCGGCCAGATAGGCCTGCGTGAAATTGTAAGGTAAACAGATATGAGACTACAGAACCTGCAAATTGAGACTAATTTCGAGTGTCAAAAATATAATCACAACGGAATGTTCTGAAAGAGATAAATTGAATATAACTGCTGACCTCGACACATTTTCCAGCCGGATGCCCCTGGTGGATAAGATCCTCGCCACGTCCGATCACTCTATTGAACGAATCTTCACGTTTCTCCAGATCACGAATTAACGACTGGGAATGAACAAAATGACTGCAAGTTTAACAGTTTAACAAGCACTCATAATAAAAATCGAATAAGAGTTAAAATTCCTGCGGTGAATATCAGTTAGCACATAATTTTCACCTCGTAGTATTGCTCGACCTCGACCACATTGAGGTTCTTGCTGCTCCAGTCACGAGCCAACTCTGCCTCCTCCTTCTCGTTGAGCCAGATGAGCTCGTCGGTGGCGGATCGAATGAAGTCAAGCAGTACGTCCAGATCGGACAGGCGCTTGTTGGAAGTCACCTTGGATGCGAAACATCACACACGTTCATTAACGATAATATACTGGCATTCTGACCAGTCATCTTCTCACTGCTACCAGACCTCACAACGAAACTCGACCGCTCACTCACCAGCAGTTCCGAATAGTATTTTTCTAACTTGGAGAGCACTTGGGTGTAGAGGGTGTATTCCTCACCCTTGAATTTGTTCTGCAAAAAGGAGAATAGAAAATGTTGATGCAAGTTTAAAAACACAGAAACAGCAGACCCATTTTCACCAAGTAATGTGCCAATTTTATTAATTCTAACTAAAATATATGATGTGAAGAAAAAATACAGATCCAAAATATTTCAAGCATAAAAATATTTTGGTAGTTTCAGATTTGTCAACCGACCTTCTGCGTGTTGCATTGATCCACGTTCTTTTGGAATTGATCAATCAACTTGTGTTCGTCCTGATGGTGATGCAGCTGAGACTGGATACTGGGCAAGTCATTTCCGTAGTCAGTCTCGTCAAGGAATTTCTGATGAGCATGACAAAAAACATAAGTCTAGATTACGACACAAACATAAGTTGACTCACTTGGCATATAGATCTGACAACTAGAAGTTTCAGAATATCTAAGAAACCTGTGTTTGTTACACTGACCAGTTTGTTGGTAACCCAGTTGACGCACTCCTGCAGGAAGGCGAAGGCTTCGTTGGTGTCGACCAATCGTGTCTCCAGCGTGGTGCGAGTCTCCAGAGATACGTGGCGCTCCTCGGTGGTGAAACTGCGCGAAGTCAGTTTTGAAAAGAGTCTGTTCTGCAGGGACATACGGATGGACACCCAGCGCTCGTGTAACTTCTGAACTCTGCGAAAGAGAAAAGCGAACATTTTGTTTTAGAGTCGTTTACCATAAAACAAATATAGCAAAGGAATATAAGGATGACAAACGAATTGACGAAATAATCGATAGAATGTGCCATTTTTGTATTTTCCTCGGGACTTACCTGCGTGACAGTTCCGGTGCCTGGTGGTATTTACCGTCCTTGAGTGTCTGAACGTCCGCGAACATGGACTTGATGGCGTCTTCGCACATTTTCAGCTCCTGCTCTATGCGATCGCAATTCTTCTTGGCATCGGCAGGATGGAGACGATCCAGACGACGCTCCTCCTGAAAGTGAGAAATTTCTTGTAATTTTTTTATATTTTTAAATAAAACCGCTCGTCAATTATATTAACTATTTGCGATCGAGCAATGGAATAATTTCTCAAGATCATTCTTTGATCGGATGAGCAACGTACTTCGTCAATCTTTTTCTCAATATCGTCCAGTTTGGTTTCGCATTGTTTGGCTTCCCTGTGGATTCGTTCGGCCAATCGTTGCAGTCTTTCTAGCCTGGTTATTTATTTTGTGTGCGTTGAGTGAAAAGAAAAATAAGAAAATTAGAATCGGAAAACCAAGTGATTATTCAATTTCAATATTGTGACATGTAAACCGAAACTCAAGACAAATAAATCAAGTAATTGAGATGACCAAATTAGATCTTACCTGGCAATCTCGTCTCCGATAGCCTTGTCGCGATCCTGCAGCGCAGCCATCAGATGGATCCAACTGCGCTCGATTGAGTCGCTCTTGATCTCTTCGTCCAGGTCGACCACGTCGTCCTCTGTAAGACTCTTCTGCGATTGCGTACAGAAAAAACCCAAAAGTGTCAGGAAAGTACGAACGGCACACAGAATCGAACAAACCGATTTCCACAGATAGTCTTAATCCTCAACTTCATTAATCATGATTAATGAAATTATGATTGAACACAAATGCACGTAGCTCTTGCTATACTATACAGTGAATATGAGTACTAGATGAAAAAACAACAAACAAATGTTAATAATGTCTTTTTATTTTAAATTTGGACAGCAATGTAAGATTTTTTGTGTCTCAATCAATAGGGAATTGAGCATATTAGTTGGGGAACGAGCAACGGTTTGTTATCTTTCAACAGTGAAACATGTAACTCACCATGATCTCGTTGTAGAGATGCAGAACGCGCTGCTTGAGCTTGAGCTTGGGCGGAACGTCATCCACACGGAATCGGTTGCAGTCTGAGAGCAGAGACTGGCGAACGGTAAAAAATGAGTTAACGCATTAGAACACAAGAGAGCTAGAGATAAAACAGCTTGAGATCAGAATTGGGGTGGGACTGAGAATTGAATCAGTGATTCGGGCGCCCGGGCTTCCGCTTACCTTCATCTCGACTAGCGTGTTTGGAAAGTTGCGATCCTGCAGGATCTGGGTGTTGTCCCTGATCCAGACATACAGCGATCCGGCAATGTCCTTGTATTCGTCGATCTTTAGCAGGGTCTCGCGATCGACCAGCGGTGGCATCGGTGGAGGTTCGGGGAACACATCGTACAATGACGAGATGTACGTGATCAGCGATTTCTCGTCTGGCTGGTGAGTGTCTACATCTATAGGTAGGGAAGGCGACCATGAAGGACGATGGGAAACACAACCAAACACACATTAATCAGCATAATTCATACTCAAAAATACGGTTTAAAAAAAAAAAAAAATGCTTGTGACCAGTTTAAAACAAAATTCTGCATTGAAAATGTGACAGAACAGATAGAAGTTACTGACCTTCAGCATCGAGCAGTCGAGTGACTCCAAACTCTCGCTCGGCGATGGTAAAAGCATTGTCGAGATTCTCTCGAGCCGGACGATGGCGAAGGCTTCGGAAGTTGATCAGGTCGGGTCTGCGAAAGGAATTGGAACGAAGGATATTCGGTTGAGATGTGGGATTCAATTCAATCACCGGAGTGTGATCAGGGTGTGATCCGACTGTCTCGACTCTCACCTGTGTCGATGCAGGATGGCGTTAAAGGCGAGTCCATCTCTCCAGCTGTTGGTGAAGTCGCGCACACGAACGCCCGGATACTTGTCAGTCATCCGTTTGCTCCAGTGAAGCAGCGCCTCTTTGGCGGACATGTCGTCATTCTCGCCGCTCGCAATAATGTCAGAGATCTAAGATGAAAATCAAGACACGAAAATAAATAAAAATGGTTCCATTTGCCAGCAACGGACTTCATCATCATATGCCAATTAGCGCATGTGTGTTCGCAAATAAAAACAAAAATGAAAACCATATTAGCAGGAATTCATCATCTCAGCTCTTGAGGACGCCCACCTAATGTGACCACAATATGAGAACTTAATTTCAAAAATGTTGTAATATTAATAAGGCACACACACATACATATATTGTTTTCTCATGCGGTTGACTAATCACGTCTCTCCCTTCCTCCCCCGCAACCTTACCTCAACAGTCATAATTAAAATTAACTAAAGAAATTGCCCGATTCGATTTATCGAGAAATACGCAAAATTGAGATCTGAAATAACCTGCGCTCGACTACAAATTTGAGGAACTCATAACAGTTAAAAAATTTATTCGATTTAGTCAAACCGATCGTAAGTGAACGTGGAATCAGAGTGAAACTTAGGATTACAATATGGATTATTTTAATTATGTTGCCAATAGGTGCAGGTTGAATCCGGTGTGACCGCAGACAGGATCACACCACTCACAAACGAAGAAATTCGATGGTCTCGTCATTACAAGTGCGAAGAAGGCGGAGGAAGCGAACATGTGTCATTGTTGCACGTTAACGTTTCACCACTCACGTGCGGAGAGAGAAAAGGGGCCGTCCGATGGATCGACCACACAACGGGCCGCAGTAATAACCACCCTTTTCCTACAGAGTGAATAATTAAGGCCACGGGTTGTCCCAGGAAAAGTTCTGCCTCATGGTTTTTGATTGGCGGACGCGACCCAGACAGGCGGGTCGCCCCCCACACCTCCATCTTAATCGAGCAGATCTCTCGCTCGCTTTCTCGTAACTCGTTCATTACATTGCTGGAAAGCTGTCTCACCGACACAAAAAAGAAAAAAGTAATGCGGCAATTGTTCCACCCTCGTCACCCGCCCACACACACACAAACACCTTCGCACAGGTGAATGCGGAAAAAGTGTGAAGTGTTGTTGAGGGAGGGTGGGATGGAAGTGGTAAAGGGAAAGAAGAACAGTCGGAGCGCAGCATGGACTTGTCTTAACCATGAAGGGGGGGGGGGGCATATAATTTTTGATAATTAGGCTACGAATTTGCATAATGAACGTTATTTCGGATAAATGAAGTCAAGCATCAGTTTCTGTCGCACATGATACGATTGAGCAGAAAATGAAATGTCGACTTTGTTTTACGCTCGAAATGGGACTCGAGCGCGGTTTCGAGGAGAGCAAACAAAAGAGTTGAAAGTCTAAAAAGAGACCGGAAATGGTAACACACCAGTATTGCATAAATTACTTAATCGCTGACTCACTTTCTCAGAAGACGACGTCTCTCTTAAACCATAATATTGATGTAAGAATTTATGTCCCACTCGAAAGAAAATGTTTCTTCGTTTCTTCATTCCACCAACTGCCCAACCCATGTTTGGAGATGATGTAGTGGTGGTGGTGGTCACCGGTGTTTATGATTGACGCGACGTTTGTCCCAAATTCTATCCAGCACAATGTTTCGAGTGATTCTCGAGTGATTCGCGTGTGTGGGAGGGCGGCACACATGAAAAGTCGGAGGCCTACGCCCAAAAAGAAAATACAAAACACGACCAAGAAGTTCTAAATGAGCAGATTTGACATTTCGCTTCGCCAAATGCGGCCACTGAGAGTCCAACTGTGATGGGGTTACGGGCATCCCCTCACACCCACCATCCGATTTCCAGTGACATTTAATTGGCGGTCTGGGAAATATACTGGAAGTCTCAAATTTTATTTACAATATGCTCTGCATCAAATGGAATCACTAATTTTCTCGCTCGCCCGAAAAATTCCGTAGGTGTCGACCGGAATCGAAACCTCGATCACAAGTGATGTGAGGTGTTGTCGAAGATGTTCCCGTTAAATGGTGAGCGATTAGCAAATCGGAAATGGCTAAGTGAGTGCGAGGAGGCAAATTGAATCCGCGCTTTCTGTCACCAAGTCATAATCCAAAGTCGAATAATAAATTACAAATGTTTATTGTTCGTGCAGCGACTTGGATTTATAGTTGCCGGAAACGGGTCGACCTGATCTTGCTCAACTGGCGTGTTTATGGTAATGAAACAGTTGGCGAAAAGCACGTCTTCGACGTCATCAGCATCATCAACGTCTCTCCCTCTACTCACGATTCATTAACGCTTTTGATGCGAACAACCACTGATTTTTGACGGGTAATTGTCACTTCGATTCAAGTTGGAGGTGGGAGTTAGGTTAGCTTTCATAGTGGCATGTTAAGAACTGATAAGTCAGTCACGACCAGAAATGTGATCGGCACTTGAAAGTTGCAGAATGGAATTGAAATACAGCTGCACGTCACAAAAATATCCGAATGAACACGAAATGCGCTAAGCCTGAAATTTTTAACAAACCTAACTTCACCTTCTCCTTTTCTAATAAGGGTTTACGCCATGCGCTGGTATATTACGTACAACATATGATTGCGCGGCGTGGGTGGGTCAAGAGGGAGGTCACATCCACGCGGCCAAAGCGAACAAAGGAAGGGGCGGCGAAAGAGGGGGTTAAGGGCGGTGCCCACCCGCCCAAATCTCAAATTCACGGTCAGAGGAAGACGAAACTAGAATTAGCGGATAAACATCATCTGGGTAAGAAAGAATCTGCGCGCTCGGATGAAGCCGCTGCGAAGGGGTTTTCTTGTTCGCTCATCTCGCACAATGGGACCGGAAGTTAGTGGGCGCCGACCCTGGCCAACCTGGCAGAGCGGGGAAAACAAAAGATAACGCCTTTCGCCGGATTATTATTATCCACAGCACACGCACATTAATTTCATAAGCAATCGATTTAGAAGAGGTTCTCTTAAATGAACGGCGACAAGAGCAGAGTGGTTTAAGTCGTTTTCTTTTTAAATTGAGAAAAACAGGTTTTACAAGAAGTTTACCTATTCAACTTGTGCCGCCCTCAATCAGCACGAAACAAAACCAAAGGCTTACGTAGAACACTTAACTAGAACTTGCACTTAACTAGAAAATTGAAGAAAAAAATCGACTTACACTACTCTGCCTTTCATCCATTCAAATGTATTTCATAGACCGACTAATCGAATTCTCAGTTGTCAAAACCATTGCGAAATTAAAGAGCATTCAATTTTTAGTGATTTTTTTAAATGTCAAAAACCTGAAATTGAAATGACTGACAAAATTCTCCAACCACAACACAAACATACTTTTTAGTGCACAAGCAATAAAAAATAGACCGTGTACTAACATAGAATTGGTCATGATTTGAATTTCCTGTCTCGTAGAAGTATATTTTTTATGCGAATCGGCGGTGGTGAATGTTCGGAAAAACACGATTGGGAGGGGGGAGGGATGAGAGGATGCGGAAGTCGTTCTCCAATTCCTGTACAGAGTCGATGCCGAGCGAGAAGAGACGTGAGCGGTTTATATAAATAGGTGGAGGGGATGGCCAGCCGAGTAAACAAAAATGTGACTGTTTTCTTTTTTGTGTTTGTTGTCGACCCGATCTGTTGACAAACGCTGACGAGTCTGCCCACAATTTAGAACAACATTAGAACATGGAAAATTGCAAAAGAGTTTGTTTGGCACTCGAGTAACGGGTTTACAGGTAGGTCATGCGCTACGACAAACAAATGCAAAAAAAAAACAAGAAGCTGCCTGGATTTAGCAAATCAGGAAAGCGGAAGTAAATTTTGTTGACTGTGTAACGTCATAATTTCCCCCTGAATTTATGTTTCCCAGTGTAGAGTTTAAGGGGCAATTTATCGTTATTTACTACAGAGTGGAGATGGCACAACAGGTGCAAAGCTGCCCCTTGTACGCCTCAATCACTGTTCGCCGCTTGCCCGCAATGCCACGGTGTGTGCACTGTTTGCAGAAATATATGTTTAAAGGGGTAGCACAGTCGCACATTTAATCGAAACGCACAATCGTTGTTTGCAAATAAACGCTGAATGGAGGAGATGTTTTTATAAAGTTGCCTTTAATTTTTGCTTCACGCCTTTTTTTTGCACAACGCACACCAAGTTCTTACACAATAGTTGTAAAAGCGCCGCATCACCATCAGTTGACCACTCGAGCAAGTTGATTTTGCGTGGGCTGCCCAAGAGCCACGATCTGTTTGTTATCTGATCTAGACTCCACTTTTTTTATTTGCAGGCGAGCTCTATTAGTGGCGACCATTTTGGACATTGGTACAACCACGATCTGACACTTGTTTAATTGACCTGCAAAATTCTAGGAAATCTAAAAATCTTCAGCCATTATTAATACAGATTGTTAGATACGTAAGGAATCGGCTCAGAAGATTGATACCGATTTGCATAAATATGCTGAAACAAAATCCGTTATCTGAAAGCGGATGTCCCCACTCGATTCCCTCGATACTCGTCGACAATAAGGTCAGTATAAATGGGATTCAGTGTTCAGTAAAATAAGGAGCTGGGAATATCATCGATATGATGCCGATGATGGTAGTGGTGGTGGTGGTGGAGCCGACCTGCATTTTGAATGGAGAGCGTGTACAAAAGTAAGCAAGTGTGCTGGTGCCAGCAAAACCACTTTGACGAAGCAGGTGAACAATCGAATAGAAACCACTACGTGGAATTGACGATCAGGAAAATTGGGTGGTGACTGATGAGGCCAGGGCTTTGTTCTCAGTGGGTCAACTAAAGCACTTTAAACGTGATTCACTGGACAATGCAATATCACCTCTCTCTCTTATTAATAGCTCAAAACCAATTTTCATTTTCAATAATACCACAAGCGAACATTTAAGTTCTACTTCATGTTGACTTGGATATCTTTGGACATCACATTAAAAATATTGCGCATTCAAGTTTCATATTTCACTCTTAATTGAAACGTAATTTAGCAAATCAATCGATCTTCCAAAATAATTTCAAAAATAACTACTGAGTATTGTGAAACTGAAACCAGAATTTAGGAAATTTCTCTAAGTGCCAATTAGTTTAAAATGAAATGCATGTGTTGTGGACACAAGATCCCTACCTAGGCTCCCTAGACCGCAAAATTACCAGGTCGCCCCCTGCTGAGCGCTAGCAAGCTTAAATAACATTTTTTTTAAATGAGGAATTATGGGGTGGGCCATCATGTACGGGCCAGAGGAATTGAGAACGAGTTGCGCTAGAGAAAGCTACAGAGAGAGACACGCCGGGCAACGCCAGTTTCGTCCGAATCGCTGACCATATTTAGGCATACGTGTAGTTGTGGCGTTTGTTCATGTGTTGTTGTCGGTGGGTCGATGAGAAAAATGCGTCTCTTCTCGAGTGAACTCCCCGCAGAGACCAGAGAGATCGCTGGCCGCCCGTTTTTTGACCACAGGGACAGTCGAGCGGACAACTGCACCTCCCACAAAATCTAACTCGATAAACACGGCGGCGCTGCCATCCAAAAACTTAATGCAATGCAAATAAAGTCTCCAAGTTGACAGGAATTCGAACACCAGGTTTCAGCCGGGCATCAACCGGATCACCGGATGGATTCACGTCCGGCACATGGGAATTTTATTCAGTTAATTGACCATAGAAAAGTGGAATTTGCTTCCCGACGGACACGTTCTATCCAGAATCGTCAAGATCTTTCGTTCCTGACCCCGATATTCAAAATAAAATAACCGAGTCTGTCACGCATTGTGTGATTGCTTTACATCCGGGGCAGCAACATACTAGCCGTCTAACCTTCCCAAAAACCTCAAAGCGTTGTGACCTCTTTTCCTTTCCATTGGTGCGACTACAGTAACTTTCGCTTGAGGCAGTGACGTCAGCATCACCTCACAGGCGCCTAAATTTTCAAATTCCCTGTTCTTACTATTTCAGGTACACGTTAAATATTCCTACCTAGATAGCTTATACTAAGCCTGGGCTAGGCAAAATTACCAGGTCGCCTCCTGGTTTTTTTAAGGGTGAACACACTAGTGGACCTCCTTAACAAATATCGCAGACTTCTTAACATAAGCAACGGCATGCCACTTATACGGAAGTGACGTAATACATCATCAATTGACGTCAATTCCGAATTCGGATTCACACGTGACGGCATTTTCAAACGCACAGCTGACCGTGAACAATGTCACATCTTAACAGTTACAAGGAAGTGACGTCATCTCTCATTTCCATCTCATTTCGAAGCGTCGGAGGGATTCCGTTGCTTACGCATCTTAATCCCTCCTCCGACCTCATATGAGCACTTCTCGATTTTGAACTAGTAACAAATAATCCTGTACTATCCTAATCAATAACGGCCAATCAATTTTTATTCTGAGCGCAGGCCGCCAGTATTTTCCGAACGCGTGTGCCACCAGAAAAACACTCAAAAATACCAAAAATTTAAGATAATTTCGGAACGCGACTCAAATTCGTTAGGCCTGAACGGGTTTTGTGTTTAGTGTGCCGATGATAGATGACGTGAGCTGCCCGACTAGAGAAGAGCATGATTGCGTGTTCCTCTTCAACGGCTGACAACATTGATTAGGAGTAATACTGGTTTACCTACAGAGAGAGACGATTCACCCAAATAAAACTAGCTGCTCTGAACGTACAAGGGCGGGACACGAGCACAGGTAGAATGAGAATAACCTGTATTCGCACAATAATAAATCTACGCATTAACCATCTATAAATTCTAGTATAATGGGGGTGCGGGGGGGGGGGGGTCGGTGGAGAGGCGGGGGGAAAGTCCAACCCAGACATCCACAGCAGTTGTTGGGCGTCATAAATGCCGACGCAACTACGACTAAAGCATGACCAAATCGGAAAATTCGATCCACTCTCCGACAAAACAGGTCTAAAACCAATTGCAGCCAGGATGTTACGAGACGTGATAGCAGGAGAATGCAGAACAACAGGCAAAGGCAGCCGAATCACGGAAGAATTGGATAAAAATATTGCCAATTTTACGACTAACATCGAGTCGAATTGGCAATCTTTTGGCCAACTGCACCACCCGATATGGAGATGACAAAATCAATTTTAAATTCAATTGTCAGATTCAATCGATGGCCAATCTTGCCAATAATACATATGTACTACATTTATATGAGCAAAGCCACGTCGGGCAACCACATTGAAATAGAATTAAACAAACAGATTGGAATTTTAATTCCCCATCTGCTCAAACCACTACAGTCACCCCAAAATATAAATCGCAAGCTCTCTTTCCTCGCAATAACTAAGAAATATATGAGCATGCAAAACACGGTTTTCGTCCGTGTTCAATGCTGAACACGGACACATCTCCTTATCAACCTGCTAAGAAAAATATGATTAGTTAAGAATAGGGTTACGGGGATATTGAGCGGGTCAAGACCAGCACCTTGGTTTTGGTGGTGACACCGTGATGATGGGTGGTGGTGCGTCCATCCTTCAGCACCTTGCGCATCTTGCTGGAGTACTCTCGCGAATCGGTGGACGAGGCACTCCCGGTTCGACGACTTCCGGTGGTGGTAGTGGTGGTGGTGACCCGCGGTGGTGGCAGCACCTCCTCGCGCCGGGTCTCCCGGTGCACGCGCGTCTCCTGCTGCTGGGTGCTGCTCCGTGTCACGGTCGGACTGCCGCGCGTCACGGTGGGACTGGCCCCCTGCGTCAGGCGCACCACCGTGGTGCTGCTACTGGTCGGCGCGTCGGTGGCCGCGCTGGCCTGGTCACGCTCGGTGGTGGACAGCAAGCTCTCCGACATGGAGCGCTGCTCGCCGCGGGTCACCGTGGTGGTTTTACGGATGACCCGCTGAGTGGTCACCGTCTTGCTGCTACTGCTGGTGCCTGAGGTGCGCAGACGCTGCGTGTTGCTCTCGAAACTGTCGCTTCCGCTACGGGCCGAGTTGTCGCGCGAGTACACCTGCACCACGGTCGGCCCGACACCGCCGGGGCTGGACGAGCGCTGGGCGGATGACGGACGGGAGGTGGAATCGGCGGCGCCGCCCGCATCTCCGGCGGGCCCGGCGTCGGTGGCGTGGACGGCATCATTGTCGTCGCCCTCTCGTTTGCCACGCATGAAGAGACGCGAGCCGCGGACGAACTTGTACACGGACATCGTGACTTCCGATGAGCGGCGCTGCTGCGGTTGACCCTTACTCGACTGATACGATTAGTCTCGGCCGCCAATAATCAAAAATCGATGCTGACAATTTGGTGTCCGGTCCAGAATTCAAATGATTCCTCGTGGTCAGTCACTTGATCTACTGGAGCGACCTCCAACGGGAGTTAGAAATTTCCCGTGGCTTCTTCGAATCCTATCCAGCGCGTGCCACCAATGGCAGTTGCGTAGGAGGGCACGTGACAGGGCCGCACGTGAACCACACAAAGAATAAAGCTGATCCGCCGAGAAAACGCACGAAGAAAATAAACACACGCACGGACGCACGCGACCACTCTTGGCCAAGACGCGTGATCACACACACAAGCACTGCGACCGACTCCTTGGACAGTCGGAGTGGATGTGGTGGCTGCGGCTGACTTCACACTCACTCGCTGCTGTTGCTGCTGCCTCGAGCAATGTGTTTCGAGATGAGGGTAGGGGGTGGTGGTGCTGGTGGTGAGGGGGGCGTGGTGCCCACTGCCCACGCACGACCACTTTTGGTGATGCCGGAGAGGGAGGAAAGGTGGTGTTTGGAGGAGAAGTTCCAGACGCCCCCTCACCTCGGAACAACCTGTTTGGTGGTGGCGGCGATGGTGGGTGCGCGAAACTTTCAACATTCGAAACTGGTCTGCCGCGTTTAGAGTGTTGGCGTCGACGATTACGACTTCCAACAAACACACACCAAAGATCTCTCACTCACTCTCTCGGCAACTCGGAACGGGCTCTCTCCAACGCCTCCGCTATTCGCCGACGTCTCATTCCGCCGCCGACCAACCTCCACCTCTCTTCCACCGCCCACGCCCGGTGTACCCGCGGTCCGCTGTCGTTGGAGGGGCTCCGTGCGTGGCCAGGAGCCAGTGTCGGAGCGCCGCCACCCCCACACCGCGCACGACTACAAACCAAGATGGCCTCCTCCGGCAGCACGTTCAAACACGGACGGCACCGGCGGGACTTCGGCTGGTTCCAGTGACGTGTGATCGCGCGCGCCTACGTGTCCAGTGAGGCAGGCGGCGCAGCAGCGAACAATAGTTCCGGTGTGTACGTCTACCTATCCCCATACACACACACTCACGAATGCATTGCACTCATTGCCCTGGCAGGAGGAGAGCGGCTGCTGTATCAGGCGAGCTCACCTATCGCCATTTTGCCGAAGCGCCGAGCGGAACTTCTGCGCCGCTTGGACGCACTCATGACCAACATACACTGTGTGATGGCGGAGAGGGGCGATCCACAAAAAACGTACCGCAGATCCGACAATTCCCCAGCCCACAAACAAAATCCTCACATTACCTAACCAAAAATCATACTCCTAAGAGTTGCAGGCTCTAAAAATATATAATTGTCAAGTGCAGTACAAAATTGGGGAGAATTACACTGTACATCTAATAAATCTGTTTTTTTTTTCAATTGCTACAACGACACATTTCTCGTCATAATCAACGACACAACCCCGTTCTGGGTATTCCAGGACGACAGACTTGGCTGTGATCACAAAAGTTTCATTTGAAAATAAAAGGAGACGAGGCAAGTTAATACATGAGCAAAGTTAAAATAGTATTTCCGGTGCCATCCCACTCCACTCAACCGGCAAGGAACTAGAAAATTATCAATATCATGATCTCCTCGATACGAACAGCTACAAAAGTAATCCCGAGGACTTCAGCGACACGTAGCGACAGATCAACGTTTCCCAAAAGGAGAAAATCAAGTTAAGGACACTGAAGTTGACTAATCTGGCACCTGGTTCTGACCACCTTGGGTCGAACCGAGGATGGTCACGCCGACCAAATGAGGACTAGCGATGGTGGATCCATTGCGGACAGCCCCTGCCATGACACTACCACCGCCACCACCACCACCGCCACCATCCGAGCACAGGTATGCGATGGGCGAAGGTATTGTGTGGCGCCGGTGGGTGGTTGACTGGCTTGGATGGCGGCATCGCTCATTCATGAGCCACGAGAGAGAGGAAAGGCGAACACCATATTTGGAGGTGGGCCAGAAAGCAACGTCAGCCTACGTAGCACTCACACACACACACACACACACACGGATCGTACAGACAGCCTCCGGGGTAAGGCGGAATGGCGATGAGGTGGATGAAGGGGGGAAGGTGGCATATTCATTGGCGAAGACCTGTTGATGTTGTTTATGCCCATGGCGAAGAACACGGGGCACGCGTGACATGCACAAACAACGTCACGGTGGAACACGCCACGCCACCTGCTGGGTGAAAAGAGCAACTGGCCAGGTAACACTCCACATTACACACACACACGGACGACTAGATTAAGATCTGTTCCAACATTTGACGAGTGTAATCAAATAATTTGGCCAGATTGTCTGCAGACTCGAACCCTATTCCTACAGATTCAATTCAAATCGACACTCAGCCATTTGACGGCCAGAAGTAATTCGCCCACCTTCTTCCCACCCCCCCTATCCTGTTATCGACATTCGCTTTTCAGACACGGGACACCAAAAATTTGAATGGATTTGATTTGTTGCTGAAACAGGCGATCGATGACATTCAAAATTCAAAGAAAATCGACGTCTTCATTTACCAAACAAGGAGTGCAAGTTACGTGTCGCCCCAAAACCGGATAAACGGGTAACCAACGGCACCCACCCCACCCAAGACACATCCATTTGTCTTATTGTTATTGTTTCCGAGAAACTGTGAAGCGGGTCGGGGCAGGGACGCAGCAGGACGAGGTGAGAGAGTGGGCAGACGCTGAGCAACAGGGAGATGGACCAGAGGGGTTGTGGGGTGAGGGGGAAAACGAGAGAGGTGCACCTCTAAAGCAAAACGGTGTCGGGAGACGTGTGTGGGTTTGGGAAAATGGAGTCAGTGGGGCGCGTTCTGTCACATCCAGGCGGGGGAGGAGAGGCGAGATGGAGAAGGTGAGTCAGCCATTTACCCCCACACACATCGTGTCCCGGCCGTGTCGAAATAGCGGGATGAAAAAAAGTGGTGCTCAGTCGAGTCATTAGCGGCGCCAATGAAAGGTTGGCGACCCTTCATTTACAGATCACCGGTTGACTACAATGGATTTCAAAGCTTGGTGTGGGATCGCCTGTTCAAGTGAACAGGTATGGTGGATTCGAACGTTTCCAAAATGGCTGTTACAACCAGATATTTCTTAGATTTTCAATATATTTCATTTCTGGATTAACATCGGAACAGCGAGCCATCTGATGATGAAATGTTGCCACATGTAAATACATGTGGCAACATTTCATCATCAGAGTGAAATCTGTCCTCAGAGCGTTCGATAGGCTCAAACAAACTTACGGCACATAGACCAAAATAACGCTCATATTCTAAACAGTCAATGACTAAAATAGCCTGCTAATGAGTCGTACAGTTACTGCTAGTACAGAGTCGCACATAAAGAACTTTTAAAAAGAAAAGCGCATACAATCAGCCTACACGAGCATTCGGTTGATAAAAAAATTGATGGCTATTACACAAGCGCAGTTGATACTTCATAATATGTGCGGACACTTCTCGTCGTAGCCCAATTGGTATTGCGACTGACTGGCTCGACAGTCCAGGGTTCGATTCCCGGCGCCGGCTCTCGATTATTCGATCCCGGGGTACTGGTGAAAATGTGCCCCTCACATAGAGGGCTACAGAAAATCCTGTAGTAGTACACTACAGTGTATTAATAAAAATAATGAAATAAAATATTCATAATAAATTCATAATAAATTTATAATGAAGTAGGGGTTGTCTCCGGGACAGCACCGGACGAAAAACGACGACCAGAGTCGGCGAGAAACTCTCAAATAAAATAATAGAAAACACTATTATTCGATAAAGATAACTAACCGAGAACCATTGCAACTGACGACAAAGGACGACGATAATGAAAAATTAAAAAAACATCGAGACATTAAGTCTTCACTGCATTTTTCATATTTCACCTATACGTTAAAAATAAAAAAAGCGATGAAATTTTCATCAATTTCAATTTTCTTTGCAGACGTTCAAATTTGAATTCTACTATAATAGTTTTGACATAAACGTCACAAACTGCGCAGAGGTTTTATTTGAGTGCAATTAAGGTCCCATCAATTTCACCATTTATTTCTCCTAGTGCGTTTGGCGTCTCAAATTTCAAGAATGAGCGGCGAAATGGAACACTAAATCCAGTTTTAAAAGGAGCTGGCAGAACACTTTTGC
Organism: Mycogona germanica; assembly: GCA_034698785.1. Lineage (NCBI taxonomy): Eukaryota > Metazoa > Arthropoda > Diplopoda > Chordeumatida > Chordeumatidae > Mycogona > Mycogona germanica. Next base: position 64,075 of record JAQGBY010000047.1, read on the forward strand.
GTGGCAACCCCACGCATTGTAGGAACGCTCGCCCAACTTAGGCCACGCCCGACTTCGACATATCGGAGAAAGGAAAGAAAAGAAAAAATACAAACATTATGTAACGAGTCTCGCGTGCGAGCCAAATTTATTGAGGAGACCAACTGATGGGAGAGACAAGGCCATTTTTAAAAAAAAACGAGTGCCCACTCACATGGACGGACAGGCTAAGGGCTCCGGGGGAAGGGGGACCCCGAAGTCAGCATGAGGGGAACCCCAAGACAGGGAAGGGACAACTTCCACGCGTTCGACCAAAATACTGCGGTGTCCGCACTTTCAAAATAACATCCGATTACCATTTATAGCAATAGAGTACACCAATTTCTTAAAAAATACTTTAAAAACAGAGCTGCCGAGAACGAAATGACCCACGATTTAATGAGAAATTGTTCTATCTCTTAAGAAAACCTATTCTACAGACGATTAGAACAAATATTGTCAGACAACCTAATTCGCGACATTTAGGTTCAGAATTTAACTAATCCTTAATCTTCAAGAAATGTGCAATTTCGTATTGATGTATTGATTGTATTGATTCAATATATGATGGGTGAAAGCCAGAGTGGTGTAAAAAGGTTGAGAAAGAGGTTTTACTAGAAGAGTTTCACATTTTCTTTAGATAGTGTCACATGCCAACATTGCATGGTTATAATAATGTACTTAACTCGAAAATTGAAAAACAAATCAACTAGCCCCACTCTGTCTTTCTTCCCTTTTTATTAAACTATCTAGGAGGAAAAAGTTGGCGACTACCGGAGTAGCCAATAAGACGCCTCCCACTTCTTCCTCCTACTCCTTAGACTATGCAGTCGCCCACCTAGAAATGCTTGGATTGCGAGCGCATTTCACAAATCAGATCGAAACCCCCGCAACATCTTGTTCGATTTTTTTTTCTCTTTCTCTTCCATTACAATTTTACCCCTACACACGACATTCTTAATGAGCACACCGAATCAACAAAATAACACTCAACAAATGAAACGCAATTGCCGACAAGAGGTCCTCTGTTCTTACAAATCGGGTCACATCCAACTCTGATTTTAAATCTACTCGCCTTGCCCCAAAAAAATATTTTTGAATCTCACACGAATTACTCACATTGAGAATTTATGACGTAATTTGGCAGCCCGACGTACTCTTGCTCAATGGAAATGTAATTTTGTTTCGGCCAACAAAAAAACCTTCCCTAGCCCGTTTATTTGATATCTCACAATTAAAACTACACCTTGATGGAGCAAAACTAACCTTAATCACGCAAAAATAGTGGCCAGCCACTCCCTAAATAAACAAACCCGTCGCCAGATCTCTCATCCGTCCCCTCCTGAATAAAAAACCCTCCTGGCAGGGATCTGGCTAGGATTGTATATCTTTCGAGTCGAGACGTGGACACGACGGCGTGAGCCGCCCCCGCGTCGTCCGTCCGTCCGTCCGCCGGCCGACCGACCGACCTGGCCTGGCCTGGCCTCGCCCACCACCTGACGCTCGGCAGGGCGGGCCAGGCGTGGGCCGAGCGTGGGTCGAAGGAGCCGAGCTTCGTTCGTGGCGTTCGTGGCGCACACGCGTCGCCAAATTAGGAGATCGTCGGCACACACGATGCTCCAAATTGGTTTCGGCATTGGCGGCGCGGGTCACGTGACGATAACGATCGTGTTCAAAGATGGCGGGGCGTTCTCTCCAATGCGGGGGTGGGGGGGGGCATTATTGGCGAGGAGGGGAGCCACCTCCGCCGGACGATCGCCACTACAAAACCCCAGGGACAGTTTCAGACTAGTTGAAGATGCCTCCCGCCATAGTACACAGAAATGTTGTTGGCTCAGTGAAGATTATTATTATTTTTAATTATTTCTATTCTCTACTCTACGGTAAAAATCGAAATTGTCAAAAGAGAACTCAAAAGATCAGGATCACATATCTATTATTTTCCACACATCTGATTTGGAGTTATTTATCAAGAACAATTTTAAGATAGTAAATCATTTGATGCAAACCTCAAACAAATACACACTGGCGTCTCTGTTGTCGAATTAATCATAAATATGAATAATGGACCAGTACTTAGCAGTCGACTTTCCCCAGAGCAACTCCACATGCGATGAAACACGCAACGGCAACAAACAATGAAACAAAACAAAGATGTAATTTTCCGGGAGAGGTCAATCGGGTGATGATGATCGAAGACCCCTTCCCAAAAAAAATAACTCTCTAAATCGAATACAGAGTATATTATCCCCTCTTTCAATCTCTACCCCACACTCACCCCCTCTCTTTCGCCTCGGTCCAGTATATCCACAGCAGCGTGATATTTGGGGGGGGGGGTTGATGGTGGTGGGGATGTGAAGGAGGGGGATTTTGGCCGGCCTGGTGCCAAAACAAGACACAAGAGCAGCCAGCCGTCAGTCTCGATAATTACTCCGAAACAATGGCAGGGCGGAAATGTAAACGTAACACAATCAATCGTAATTCATCTTTTTTCATTGCGCTTTCTCTCGACATTAGAAATTCGTGTGGCGTTACGTATTTCCGGATTATGCGAGAACAATAAAATGGTGGCTCAACATTTCAGGTTAATCCTCCGATTGGCTAAATTATCTCGTTCGTTCGTAAATATTTCTTTCGGCCAGTTGTTCATTATGAGTAATTATGCGCGTCAGGGGGGGGACCTTTCAACCTAGATTAATGAGATTAGAAACGCGCATCCAAATTCTTGGATCATATTTTCATATTGCTTCATCTTAACCCGCGGTTCTAACGACAAAGATACGTTTAAAGATATCTCGAGAAAAACCGTGAATCCAGAAAAACTAAAAGGGTCGGATTCAAAATAAACGCAACAACATTTTGAACTGAAAAACTTCATAGCAGCCCCTCAGATCTCAGTCCAATCTCGAGGGAACTTTTAATATTTCTCAAAGCCACACAATATTATAATTAGTCTAACAATAAACTACAAAAACACACAGGCATGAATTTAAGTAACACCGAAATTTTCAAGGATGGGCGGAAATAAAATTTATAACGAGAAAGAAGACAACTGAATTTACGCTATTCTCGATTCCAGGGTCCATTACAGGGTCACATCCTATTGTCTGCAGTTCGCCACTAAATAATCTTACTCTAAATAAGACTGATCAGTCCTTGGAGAAAAGCCAACAGCATCGGTCTGTTACACACAGCTGTATTATTGGCAGCGAACGCGCTGTGCGATTAAACGAAAGCCTTCGACAACACCACGTCGCGGGACGGTAGGATTTTTTAAAAGCATTCGACAGGGGGTAAAAAAGATGGATAGAGACCTGGTGAGATGAAAATAGGATTGCGAGACTTTTTTTTAATGGTGTTATGTAGAGGGCGCTGGCTGTCTAATGGTCAAGATGCAAACGAAACGCAACACTAATTGATAACGAAGCAGCTTGGGGGATGGGGGGGGGATTTAGCGAGGTGAGCTGGTCGCCGGGAGAGGGTGTGGGGAGGGTAGCTGGGGGGGGTTAGCGGGACACGATATTGTGTACCTGGTCTCTTCTCAGGAGAAATGTCGTCACATCCTTTAGCAACGCAGCCGAAAAACACACAAGAGAAAAAAGTAATCTAGATTTCAGAACAGCAGACACAAATCAGAAATGTCATTTTTGTCTCGAGCACCGGAGCAAAAAAAAAATTGCTTAAAATATTGAAGTCAATTCCTTGGTCATTGTTACATTTTTTTTTTACATTGATCAAGATTGATCTAGCACCATTGATATTTTATTGCGCTCGACTGTAAATATGTGTTCCACGAGTGACGAGGGTCAAAGTCTCCACAATATTTAACATGATTAAAAATCACAAATCGCACAGACCTAATTTTCGTCAATAAGAAAACTGAAGAAAACAAGAAAAAAAACGTGACTTTCACTAAAAAAAAAAACAACACTTCTCTCGCATTCAGGGTTGGAGAAGAGACGTTGGAGGGGCTGTACACTGACAACTCTGATAAATCGAGCTTTGACTTTTGAGAACCAATAATTAGTGTCCCTCGTCACGTCAACAATTTTCCCTTTCCATCGTCACCACCTTCAAGACACGATCGCTCTCGCTGTTCTCTAGGGAGAGAAGCAGGGCAAAAAATGCGAGACCACCACCACTACCATTACCAGTCGATCGGTCGAACTGACTGAAATCTTAATTTGCCAATTTCGTTTTCTAAATTTAATGGTAGGGACCGCAAATTGAACACGAGTGCTTTCGACGCCCCACAAAATGCTAGGTTCACTGTGGTCGAGGGGAGAGGCGGTGACCGCCGACACAGCGTGCCAACTTCCAAAACAAACAGGCGATACCAGTCTAAGCTCGAAGTGGATGATGGGACTACGGATTTCGAGAGGCCTCAACAAAGATTATACGTTTGTAATCGAAGGGTCGTTCTTACAAGAGTTCGGCCGCGTTCGCATATTATTGAGATTAGAAACCTCTACAACTTTATCCACAGTAACACGAAAGTTCAGGTTGAGCTATATTTGTTCTTCGAGATCCAGTCTCGTTTAAACTTTCGAATGTATGAACACAAATCCCACCATCCCAGATTCTATGAAAAAGTTTTTCTTTGTGACTTCTCGTACAAGTTTTCGACATGTTAATGATTGAATCCCGAGCAAATAAAACACATGGCAACAAGAAAAATTGGAGCAAGCGCGCACGCAAGAATTGCTGGTGCTGGATGAATTTTGCGAGGGGCTGCGTGTTGTCGTTGCTTACCTGGAAGTGCAGGATGATGGTCCAAATGAGTCCGAGAGTGAGCTTGGGGTTGCCATCGACAATGTCGTCGGCGCGAATGTTCACAAGTTTGATCTAAGTCGTGAAAGAGCGACGAGAAAAAGTAAGAAGTTAAAACACACATTTTTGTGACATGAGTAGGGGCCAAAATAATACAAGGAATAAGAAGTAATAACAAAAATATAGGATTATTGCAATTGAGAGTCGGCAAAAAGATCGTAGATAAACAACGTTTTTATCTGATCTTCTGGAAAAATTAAGAAATTTTAGATTTGCGAAACACAAAGACATACGTATGAACTAACCTAACACTTTAGTCACTACCCAAGAAATTGTATTAATTAAATTAATTGGTTACCAAATTCCCACCTTCAATAACGCTTTCGGAAGCAGCCACGCTTCCTCGTCAGTTAAATTCGAAATGTTATGCTATTTATATTGGTCACCTCCAAAAAAAAAAATCAAATCGAGAAACCGAGAAAAGTGGCTGAAAAATTTCCTGAAGATCAGATATAAACGTCGTTTATCGACGATCTTGTTGCCGACTCGTATGAAATTACACGGCATTACACAGAAATTTGAGAATTTCACGGAACTCGTGTAATCCATGAAATAAATAATTGTCCAGTGTGACCATGACCATCCTCGACTGATACGCTCAAGTCGCTACGTTATCACTTCCCAATTAGAAATTTATCATAAAATTGATTTGAATATTAGATTCGAATAAAATATTTACAAAGACACATTCAAGGCAATTTATTTTGGCTTCCAACACCGAACATATTTTAGAAAATCACCCAACATAAAAACTGGTATTTTTGAAGACCAAAATCGAAGCAGCCACAATTAAAGACTCACCTTCCTGTATTTGAGGAAATCTAATGCTATCTGCACATTTTGCAGCATATGGAATCGCAGTTTGCCTCTTTCTCTTGGCTAGATTGGTGTTGGGGTGGTGAGGAGGAAAAAATGGAGAACATAAATCAGCATCAATCAAGTCAATTGGAAATAACAAAGCGTGGAGACACTATTACGGCGCAGACAATAGACGGCAAAGTGGGTAGTAATTGCTCGAAAACATGGCATGAGATTTTGAAATCGCGGCTCGATTCACCATCGACTCGGCGTCCTGTAGACTAAATCAATAAACGTCACTATGTGGTCAAGGCGGTGCAATGTTTTTAAAAATTAGGTCGTCTGAAAGTGGAACTGACTGGAAAGTCAGAATTTTTCTTGTCAAGACTGCTCTGGATTAGGTGAATGGTAGGCCAGAACTAAGGAAACACAGCCTAATTTCCCGGAAATTATGAAAGAAATTATTTTGAAACAGACACTGATCGCAGGTTAATGACGCAATTTTCAGATTCTATTAAACTATATTTTATAAATGCGAAAAATAACAAGTTTCGTGTTTGCCGGGAACGAATTACGAAACATATTTTTCCATCGCATTGAGTCATTAAGTGTTATAATTAAAAAATAACAGCGAGTCACCGCTGTACAGCAAAATAATAATGAAATGTATAGCTCTGGACAAGAACAAAATCCAGAGACGAGTTCGCAGAATTTAAAAAAAATTAAATCTTGAACTCGTCACTGATTTTTGTTTTACACATTTCATTATTATTAAGTGCTGTGCCCAACAGCAAGAGTTGCGAGCAAACTTTGAATAATCGCCGGCGAATTAAATTTGAATAATTGACACTCACCAAAAGTTCTCCGGACAACACTTCCAGTAGCGAAATGAGATTATGTCCATCTCTCAAATCGTCGAAGAGGTCGTTTACGTGACGCCCAGACTGGAAACACAAGAGAAAAAGAAACTGATTAAAAATCGATTCCAAACACCAATCATTATATTTCGCTAGCAAGTCAATCAACTACGGTCACACAAATGGAATCATCGACGACAATCATGCCCACATGCGGTCAATCACAACAACAAACGTCAATAACACTAATACGCAAATTGTCATGCTGAAAATCAAAATAAACCAAATAAAACTGCACTAATACTTAAAATATATCAACCAAATTTTAATCAAAATCTGATTGAAGAATTATTCTCTCGCAGAGTCCGAGAAGTTGTCACCTTGGGAACAGTCCTACGCCATAGTGCGAGGTGTGGGGCCACGGTCAAGGTTACGACAAGGACAAAGCACCACCCTGAGACCTTACACGGGGAACTGAGTGGGCATGGACTCAATGAATGGTGTTTCAACAAAGAATAAATTATTGGACACATATCTGATATTAATAAAATTAACGCCTCTTTGTTGATGGAATTAAATTGGAAGGTTAATCAATTCGAGATTCATCGGTTCTACCGACAACACTGACATTGAGAAACGAAATAATAAAACTGTGAAATTGGACCTAGATTTGCCCTAGACTTGCTACTAGTTTGTCAGGAGAAGGACAGGAAATATTTTGGCTCTCTCGAAACGGCATAAGTGAACGATCACGGGACAGAACCGCGTAAAATCGACAATATCGATTGTATTCTCTTGAAATTATTGTTATCCCTTGAAACTAAAAAATGCCTTATTTAGGAATGCGATCGTTCAACAATGATATGATTTAGAAAACGAGACTACATTTCATATACAGTGCAATAAAATAAAAATCAGCAGACATTTGGCGACGAAATCTGTCGCGGTGGGCGTTTGCTAATCGAAAATTAAATCTTGACCGAAAAAATGAAGGCAGGAGAGAGAGAGCAACGACAAAGTAGGTTTAGCGTGGGCAAATAGTAATCGTAACCTTGGACTCAGGAATTTGGTAAAACACTGGGTACACTCGGGCAAATAACTACCCTGAACAAATTCTCCTTTTAATTAATTCTTCTCCCTCACGGACACTTGACACGAACAGGGCTGAGCACTTTGATTACGACTTGAAATTGCGTTGAAAAAAATTAATTTGTTAACTTAGGGGAAGGGGGAAACACTAAAGGGCAATTGGCAAACCGTGCAATTGTTCTGACATTCGCCAAGAGCTCGACTCGTCATTTGACACATCCTCGCCGCTCTCTCGCCCACACACCACAAAAAACCATAAACTTTGATCGTGATGATCGTTAACAGAATTCGCTCGTACCAATTTTAAGCAATATATTTTGTCGGTGCACACGATGTTTTTTTTTTAGTCTTGGTCCGAACGTTACCAAACTATGCAAAGTGCCAATTATTATTGCTGCATTACGAATTCATGATTGATGACAGAAATTAAGATAGATAAGAAAAAAATTATATTCGAACACGCCTGAGCGACAGTAGTCGTCGCACTGGCCTATTGGTCGAGAAGCCGACGTCAGAATGACCAATGGGGACAAAGCGCTAGCTGATGGAATGACCGTGGCCGGTGAGAGCAGTGACATGTCCAACTCGTACGTTTCGGATGTTAATGAAAGGGCGTTTTCTTTTTTCAAAAAGACACTCTCATTTTCAGAACCAGATTTTATTTTCGTAACAGTCTTGTTTTCGGATGCGAGAAAACTCGAAAACTCGTCTGCTGTATTCAGCAGACGATTGACTCGAATTTTGTTAATTTTCTGAGGAATTCATTGTTGGAGACAGCAGCTTTCAAGCCTTTTGTTTGAGCCAGCAACGTAAGGTAGTACGATTCATCAGTTACAATTTCACATAAAATGAAATGGTCAAACGACCATTACACGGTCCGAGCTTTTGACGGTCATAATCATGGAAACTGTAACTGATGAATCGTACTAACTTACTATCGGGTATTATAAATAATTGCAAATTTATTTGTTGCTGACGTAACATTCATCTCGGCGTGCTTCTGCACTTTTTACAAATCACTATGATTACTGTAATCATTGTTATTACGCTTAAATGTCCCGTGTAAAAGAAATCTGTCATCGACTGTATCTGATCGAAACTACTGATTAATTAAAAACTGATTTCTCTAATCTTTCTAGTAATTCTAATGCCAAAAGTGACAAAATGGCCCAAAGATTGCAACGCCATCTAATGGTCAACATTTACATCGCGCGTAATTCGAGATGTGAAGGGGTGAAAGGCAGAGTGATGCATGTCGCTTTATTTTGTCTTGAATTGAGAAAAATATTTTACTCCGTCTATCTGTCCTATGTGTGCTACCCTCTATCGGCGCAAATAAAAAATAAAAGCTTAAGCCACATTTTCAAACGATACTTTCACACGGGAAAGGGGGGAACTGACTTACACCTCTCTAGTCTTTCACCATTTCACGAAATGGTCAAGTCAGTAATTCCTTTTTTAAATGCGGCTGGCTCTTCAGTCACATTGCCCAAGCAAAAAAAAAAATAATAATAATCGATGACCGAACCAGCCAACAAGTTAGATTATATTCACTCATCGGGTGACGTCATGCCAGTGTAAGGGTAAAAACGTACGGGGAGTGTTGTTGTAGCTGTCATAGCCGTATCGACAGATGAGGAAAACTCAGGTAAATGGTAATTAGCACGCATCACCTGGGGGTCGATTAGGTCGAGTCGGCGCGCGTGGCGCACGCGCAATGTGCGACACGGAACGTAAAAGGTTGCAGCATGCAGCGCTCAGGGTTAGAGGTCAAACCACGAAAATAACACGCGCTATAGCTAGCAGCCAGCGATCATCCACACTCCTTCCCCCTCTGCCTTCTCCCCAACACGCACCAACACTGAAGAAATTAACGGGGGAAAAATTATTCAATCACATGATCATTTATCGAGATACAATGAAGCATGATGCGCGTCAGAAAAATGGATAATCAGTTTCAAACTTGAAATTATTAACATTTTATTTCTTTTTTTTTAATTCGCTCAACATGGAATGTTAAGTTTTTCTACTAGTGTATCCGTGAAAATCAAAACACAACTGTGAGTTGGCGAAAGGCATCTACAAGACAATTGGCGACAGCTGGTGTTGCTACAAGGATAGGCGAGTCGGTAATTGGCATGCACTATGTGGGAGGGTGATTGAGGTGATGAACATGATGACGGTGATCAGAGGTGGTCAAGGGGTCGTCAGGAGGGGGTTGGCTCCAGAGATGCGATACACGACAGCTGGACACACGAGACAACAGCAATAGGTTCAGCATTCACAGACGCACGCGAGGCATGCCGCGCCACCTGACGGCGACGGAGAGAGACAAGAGACAGGACTTACGGCTGGCGAGCAGCAACCTTGACACGAGGTCGAGCACACGTGGAGACACGTGTACGTCTGCGCAACAAAACGACAGCGGAATTCCAAATTAGAATAAAATATTTCCATGGGAATGGTGAGAGGGGGAACAGTAATCGCGCGAGAGATATGTTTTGAATGCATTTGGCCAGCTGCCACCTCTCATTGGGATGCGCAGTTGCTATCCTCCAGAAACAGTGTCGTAATCTGTGACGTCTTCGCCTTCCATTTTATCCACAATTACTCTGTTTGAAAAGGCCAACCATCGAGGGTCTTCAAATTTGTAAACATTTTAATTAAAAACTTAACTGATGCAAAACGATAAAGTCTGCTCGATCACTCTCGATAGCAAGCTCAAAATAAACACCCACTATGAAGATCGATTTCCAAAATAAATTTAGCGATTTAGTTGGGAAACGAGAAAGGGGACATCCTCCCTGAATAGAAGTGGACACTTCGAAAAAATTTCCAATTCGACCAGAAATTTCGTAATTGCTCGAGGCAAGGCGACGCAGGACAAACAGCCTGAAAGACGGACGCACCCCCACAGTCGAGCAGAACTCTGAAATTTGAGGTCGAAACGGTGGCGTTGTTACCTCGACATATCTCCAATGCTGAACGAGGCATCCCAGTGGAAGCAGCGAATGGAAGGTAGAGGGGGGTGGTTGGGGAATGGTGAAGGGTGGTTAGGTGAGGAGTGACGAAGATTGAAAAAGGAGAAGAGAAAGAAAGAAACGAAGAAATGATGAGAACATGAATAATCGCGGTGACGTCACCCGCTAAACCCGACGCCATCGCGCGTACAAACGAGCATAATGTCAAATGAAAATGATCCCTCCGGCATAAGACTTATATGCATGACTCGTCATAAATCCAAACAGGAATAACACATCAACGTCGAGACAGGTTCGTCTTAAGCAATGCCACCAACCTCCGAAAGATTAATTTGAGAAACACTTATTTTAAATTTCCAAATTAAAACAGAATAGATCAAATAAACAACTCGAGTCTTGCTTGAATTTTTTTTATCTCATCTCCTTGCTAGCCCTTCTCGGCTCTGAAAGATTTAGAAAAGTCGAGGAGGTATTCAGCTGCAATGGGGAAAGGAAAATATCAATCCGATTGACTAGTCATGCCCAGATTTGAATAGCTAACCAGATTTTCGTGTCATTCCTGAGCCGAATTTGCTGCCACAACAAACAACCTTCTACGAACCAACGTGTCAGTCACATCCATTCTAATCGCTCTCGTACACATACAGTAAAATAAATAATAACTCAAAAACAAAAAAGTCATAGAAGTCAAAACTGAAAAACTGTCATGGCTTGAATCATTTCACATATATGGTATTAGAAGGGGCGAAAGCCAGAGTGATGTAAGCCGATTCATTTCTTGGACTGAGAAAAATAGAAATTGATTGAAGTGTTCATAGGTTCCGTTTACCTATCCAACTTGTGCTGCCATCTGCTGGGGGAAAATCGAGCACTCTGGCTGTCACCCCATAATTTCAAGACCATGGCAATATGATTGGGGCAAAATCACAACATGTTTCCGAATTTAATACACAAAAATTATCTTCGATTGAAAGGCGAGTGACGTTTTCAACCACCTTATTCAAATTTTGATCGTTCGATCACGCCCCCTGGCGACGATACACCCAACTAGAACACACACACGCCCAAAATTAATCGAAACCGTATAAACAACTATGATAACAAGGACACGCCAGTTTATTGCCACCCGCCCACTGCCACCTCCCATATCCCGCCCTCCCGCTGCCCCGGCGCAGTCTGGCAACAAGGCTGGATAGGTTGGGGGTGGAGGAGGAGGGAGTGGTTGGGTGCTTGCAGTCCCCCCCCCACCACCACAAGTCTCGCATTCGACCGAATTACAGATCGATTCTTTGCTAATTTGCATACGCTCGAAAAACAATCACAACAAGATAAAAGGGATTCCAATTTGCGATGGATGATGGGGTGTGGCACCAGGGGAGAGAGCTGACAGGACCTGGCTGGCCGGATTGGGCCACTCCCTCGACCGCTCCTTCCTCACCAACTCCACCCCCCCCCACACCACCACCACCACCACCACCACCACCACCGCCACGAATCCGTCCTCAAATCCAAGGCCATCCCGTGTGCCAATGGCGAGAATAAATTAGCCGAGTGGGGGACGCAAGACCCTATTGTGATCGCGGCCCAGAAGCGAAAATCGTTAGTTCTGGTCTGAGGTGCACTCAGATAACAATTCCACATGAACTGTGAGACGACTGTGGGGAAGAGGGAGACCTGTACAAAAAATCTTTTGAATTTTAAACTAATCTCAATCCTTGTGAGCTGACAGCCAATCACGGTGAAATATATCCAATGCACAAATATACTCTGAGGTTGCGGCGAGGACAGACTGAGGACAGCCAAATCAGATAAACGTTAATTGACACGTCGTAGGCGACCACCACCGCATGCAGACAAATCGCTATCAAATTGAACGTTTGTTCCATCCAATTGGCAGCCGCCATAAATTGTGTGTGGCTAACAATCCAACAACACTGCAGCACCAAGTGAGATCAGAGACGAGTCATTGGAGCGGACAAACTGGTCGACTTAATTTGTCAGCATTAAAAAGACGACGTTTCCTACTCAATTAAACGCGCCAATTTATGTCCCGGGCCAATGTAGAGACCTTCATAGGGGCAAACTCTGATCATAGGATAGCGACGGCAACCAATAAGATGAGAAATCAACGGTGAACCTCCCTTAACAAACATTTCTTTTAAAACCCACTCCAGCATCAACGAAAGGGTTGTTCCGATACGATGGTCATTGCTGAATCTACTGCTCACTATGAATGTTACGTGCTGCCCCCTACTCATGGAGGCACCACCTTAGACAAATCGCCAGTCACACCACCCTTTCCCTCCCGAGGGACGGACCTTGGGATTGGCAAAATATCATCGTGAAAAGAAATGTGTCACCAATCTTCAAAGACAGTCGTAAGACCAGGTGAAGGGATGAAAGCCAGAGTGGTGGTTCATCATCCCCCCCTCTAGAAATGAGATAACAGAGGTTTTACCAGAAGACTAACTGAAACGAAACTGTAAAACTGTTCAGTTTGCCTTTCCAACTTGTGCTGCCCTCTGTTAACGCGAAACAAAACCAAAGGCTTACGTCACATTTTCAAATTAAGAAATGTGTAGACCTGGTACAGGTATTTGCTTCTTCAAATCCTCGTCGCAGCTGCACCCAGCTAACATACTGATGGGACCTTTCCCTGAAATTCGCGATTCTAGCCATTTACCATTGTTAAACGTGTCGTTCTGGTTCGAAGCTTACCCAACATAAAACCAGATACCTCTTTTTAAAAACCGAAATGTCATGCATGATCAGAAAGGTGATGAAGGGTGGTGGGTGGAGGACAGACACGCGTGACCTTTGGCGGATCCCTCAAATTGCCCCCACAAGGTCAACTGGATAATACACATTGGTGATGTTCCTCCCGCACCGACCAGGAAACAACAAAAGATGAAATGGTGGTGGCATTGGTAAAAAAAAGTATCGCTTTTAAAAACAAAGGTCTGGATTGCGAGTCAAGGCCTTTTGCGGAAGCGTCGCAATGTGTGAATGCGTGCAGACGTGGAAAAAGCGCGACCGAAATTGGGGTTGTGACATTTGAAAACCGCGAAAGGCCGCCCAGGGGTCCAGCCACAGTCGACGCCCACCTACACTGCACAACAGACCCGGGCCGAGCACCATCACCGACGCAACAGGCCGAGAAATTTTCAGAGATGACGTCATCACTACCAGTGCAGCACTCTAGATTGGGTGTGATCCAATAACTACTGATAAATTGGAATCGAAAATTTGTTAAATATTATGGCAGCCCACAGTAACGCTTGTGACCCGAGGAATTCGTTGCTAACGATAAAGGATAGTAGCGGGACATACCCCTAGTTAAGTGTGGAATTTGAAGACAGTACTTATCGGTACTTCATAGGCGTATCAACGGCCAATTTTTAATTTAGGTGAGTGTGTGTGTACGTTTAAGACGGCTATTTTAAGATGATTTGAAGTCGCAACTGAAAATGACGAATCATTTATGATTTTGGCTTTATCACGGAACGATAAGGGATCTACCATTTGGTTTGGAAAATAAAAAATCATGTCGATCAATCAAGCCGTCAACATAAATCATAGTTATCCAGAAAAGACAAATCTTTCAATTTTTTTCCTTCTCAACTATACCATTTGATGCAGCGATGATTAAGCGGTGTAACTCGGGGCTTTCTCGAATTGTTCTAGAAATAAGAGGGGTTACTATCATAGGGTTCCGTGTACCAATCAATCCAACCGTTGCTGCCCTCTGTTGGCGTTATAGAAAAGGCTTTGACTTATTTCACAACTTTCTTTAGATACAACAGCCACATTGTATATCATATTTGCCCATAACTGGGTTTCACCGCTTCAGATCATGGTTGGGCCTGGCGACTTATTGCAGCAATTGTAACGATTAACAAGTGATTCGAGTTCTTCCCACCATGTGAGCAGCTCAGTGGCAGACCAACCCCCCCCCCTCCTGACCTGACAAAAGAAAATAAATGCACAAAATGCGCATCAACTAACTCATCAGCGCGTGTGCCAAAAGCGGCACCAACAAAGGAACACTCAAACTTGTAAGCGAGAGAGA